>VNJV01011030.1:0-26019 GCA_008042635.1 Drosophila nikananu
GATATTACGCCAATTGGATAGTGGCCAGATCAAGCGGTTTTAGGCAAACTCCAACATGGCTTTTATATGTCTTTAATCAAGCACTGACACCTTTCTTGATCTTCTCGCACTCAAATTTTTCTTAAGAAGTTTTCGGCTAATGATCCCATCACTGATCCCAAAGCGAATATCGGCTTTTATATCCCTAGAAAATGCAAAAGGATACACTTTGTTGACTCGTACTATGCGTCGGTCCTCTTCAATTTTGATTTTGCGTACCCCATTTCGGTTTTTGGGGTTCTGTTTATATTTTACGGCATTGGAAACCATCTTGGCAGAACATTTTAAAAGACTTTAAATTTCGTTATATCCTTTGCGGTCCTTTTTAAGCCGAATAACTTCTTTCCTATGCTATTTTGGAGCAGTGAGGTCCTCTACCCACTAAAATGAAATTTTGTACGTAGTAAATGTGTATTATATTAAAAAATATAATAACGAACTAAATAAAACTCACTTTTCACAAAATTAGACAAGATTTCGACACTTTTCGAGGATAAAAATAAAAAACTGCTATTTCATTGAACAGCCAAAACGACTGGGACGTGTGAAAAAATATCAATAAAACACAAAAATAGAGCAAATCTAATGGAACTTTCACTTGTTTCTTATCTTTATGTTCCATTCTACAAAAACAATGTGCAATGGGTCAATTAACATAAAGGAATATGGAAAAAAAACCGTTTTATAGTTGTTCTTCTGTCGCACTGCTATTTCATTGAACACAGCTGTATACCCATGCTTATCCTTTTGCCCATTTCGTGCTTGACTTTATTTGCAGATTCTTTCCGAACCCCCTAAAATATGTTTTAGATCACAATTTAAAATATTTAAACCTAAAAATTACGTTGTATAGGGAACGAAATGTACATATATAATATCTTTTTCACACTTCTCTTAAAGTTACCCTTTATATACGACCAAAATTTGACTTCGACCGGTATTTCTTTTCGAAAAATATTCAAAATCTGTTGGCGTGGAACTGCTGCTTAACTCAGAGCTTAGGTAATTTCCACAGCTCCTATCGCATTCAGGGCAGCAAAGGATTCTTCTTAATAATGCGCGACATTAGCAAAGTTTCAATCTTGAATCTAAATTCCTGTTACGAGACAGACCCTGAACAACCGATTTTGGGGGGTGGGCTGCGTTAAGGACTGTGGGCGTGGCCAGTTGGTGGAGGTGGCGCCGGAGGTGGAGAGGCGACAGTGTCATGCATTTCTAATGATGCCATCGCGAAGTCGGAAGAAGCAGCAGCAGAAAAGGACAGGGCAGAGGTGGGCGTCGTTGATATGTGAAACGTCACTTTGTATAGAGCTTGAATAGGAACGACAATGACAACACCGGCGACCAAGCAGGGTGACGAGCTGGGAAAGGAAGCAGGGAGGGCGGGAGCTCTGAGCCGGATGGCTGCCAAGCAACTCCTTGAAGGTATTGCGGGTCTTGACAAAAGGATGCCATTTCACCTGGAGGAGTTTGCCGTAAATTGTTCTTGTTTCTGTTGTGGGTCCCGTTGCCCAGGATAATGGTGGCAGCGAACAGTAACATAACGCTGAAAGAAAGCCAAGCGAATTAGATGCAACAACAGCACAATGCCGGCAACAAAATTATCTCGCGCTTGGTTCGTTTTCCCTAGTTCCCAGTTGTATTTTCACCAGCATTCCGACATTAACTTTTATTTCCGTAAATTCATTCTCCGCACTTCGCCCTTCTGCGGCAAGTTCTTGGTTTTACTTAGCCATAACCGTCTGTCTCGCTAATAAGTTCTTCTCTCACCCTGTGTCCAGACGAGGCAGCACTACTCCTGAATACAAGGCGGCTCGGGACAATACGAGGCTTGTGTCAGGACGTCGAAGATAACGAGATATAAATAGGAGTGGGGTCTTCACAGATTCATATGTTCAGACCAACTACAAATAGATACGCCAAACAATGTTCAGACAAACGATGCACTTTCTGAACCATTATAAAATTAGACTCTTTTTAACCGCTTATAACTTATTGTATTAAAAAAAATATTTGCATAATGTGATATATAAACTGTAAACTGGAAACAATTAAATATAATTAACTAGTATATCGATATATTACATAAATGTTTAAAAGTTTTAGGAAATCTGTTTTAAGGCAGTATGTTGCCAGATCAGAAATGACAGCCATTTCAGTTTCCACTTACACTGAAAATATTTATCAAACCTTTTATAGTTTTCACAGCCTTTCGGCTCCTCATGTTTCTTAAACATTAACGAATGAAATACAAGTATACTTTTGTATTGACATTATAAAATTGTATTTTGATATAACTAACTTTTGTTCTTTTAGATCTAAATTTTAGATTTATAATCATCAATATATACATGTTTTTTAAAGCGCCATTAAGATATTTCATTTGGTATATAGTAGTATAATATTACATTATTAGGTATATATTATTTGTTGGTATCTGCTGCAAACGAAAAGCCAACTAAATTCACACGGATGCCTTTAATGATAAGAGAAGTTTAGAGGAGGACATATCCTGGGATCTCCTGGCAGCAGCTTCGTTTCCGATTTGTTGACGAAAACGAAACGCCTTGCGAAGAAAACTTTGCCCTTTTTAGCACCAATTTTGAATGGGGGATGGGCCAATGTTTAGTTGTCATCAACACCCTTCTAACAGGGATGCTGGGGAGCAGGGATGAGTGCAGCTGCTGCAGGCCACGAGACGACGCTGTTGGCCCTGTCGGGTGTTGTGTCAACTTTTGCACGCCATCCATTAGAGGAGCGAACCCTCTACGGAAGCGCCTTCCCTCGTTTTCGCCAAGAAATGCTGAGCTAACATGTTGCGGGTGTGGCAGGTGCAAAATGTATCCTGCTGCTGCTCATTGTCAGCTGCACGAGGATGCGCGGAGGTGGCCTGTGGCAGGGGTTTAAGCTCCCAAGAAGGACTCCTGTCTGTGGCTGTCTTAGACAATCGCATGTGTAGTTTGGAGCAGCTGAATGTTTGCCTTGGTGCGCTCGCATTGTTGTTCCCAAAACTCGCATAAATATTTATGACAGCGTCTTTCTTGTCTTGTCTTGTCTTTTGGGCGCAAACTTCTTCTCTGCCGTGGGGTGTTAGTCAAGTCAGCCCCTTGCAGACTGCTTCCGGTGTCAGTCACCGGGATGTGTGCGCTCACCAGGGCTGCCAACTTGGCGTGATTCCCGAAAAGCGCTTCCTACCAAGATTAGAAAAGGGTATTTGATATGCTGTTGAGAGCATCGTAAGATCGAATATGACATTACTCAAAGCAGACGGCATTCTGTATTCAATTTCTAGGGAAATCATAGAGGACAAGTCCAGTACTATTTCATGCCCGGTACCCAAAGCTATAAGCTTTGATTTTGACCACGCACTTTCCAAAAGCGCACGATGCTTAATTAAAAAAAGAGCGCAACCTACTTTCAGAAATTCTGTTTTTGGTATTTTTCAGTTTTCAACTTAATTGAATTGTTTTTATAAAAACTTTTTATCAAAATGAGTACAATACAATTTTTACCAAAGGTACTCAAAGCATTGTTAGTGAAATTAAAGGAAGCATGGAAATGACTAATTATCCATTGTGTGTTATTATACACAAATTTATATAATTCAATCGAAGCAAAAATTAAACAGATCGAAAGACAGAAGAAAATGTTGCGGAACAGCTTACTAAAGACAAATGTTGCTAGGTATGTACATGTTGTTGCTAACCCAAGTATAGATGATGAGGAAGTTCAAAATTATTGGATAGTATTTATAATGAAACTTTACTCAAATTTCAGAGAACGAGTGCATGTTTTCCAAAATTTTTAATATTCAATAAAAATGTGTTTCTTAAGGCAAAACAAACATGTTAAGCTTTGAAATTGTAAAAGAAAATAGATTCGTAAGAAGCATAAATGAAATTTGTTAGTTCTAGTTCCTGCAGTCTCTGAGATCTGTTGTTTTATAAATACGGATAGACAGACATGGCTAAATCGACCAGGCTGATGATGCTAAGCAGGAATACATTTTCTTGACGATTGTAAGATACTTAAAGAATTTAAGCCTTTAAAGCGAAATTTGTATGACTTGAATATAAGTTGTATAGAATTCTTCCATACAGAATTTGTTACCAAATAGCCCTTGCTACTTTGCAATTTTTAAATTGTTATGTATATAAAATGAAGCGATATTTTTAATTTCAATTTAAAAACCACTTCTTGTTACTGACAACACTTCTGGCGATACCCACCGAACGCTCAAGCCTTTTCTCCTTCTCGTGTATGTAATTGGTACGTTAGTCCTGTCTTGCCTCGCCCCTTGTCCTGTGCCCCAGAAGTTGGGAGTTGTTCTTCGCTGGCGCGACATTAGTAGGATTTTGATGCCTTGGCCCGTGCTGCATGTGAAATTAGTTGCTGCAGCCGCACCGCACAACACCATCCTACGCACAGGAGGCATTTATATACACACCATGGGAAGTGCCTCGGATGCTCTCCTTTCCATTCCCGTCGTTTGGACGACTCCGTGGCGCTTATCTGGCAAACTTGAGCGAAACAAAAATCGTTGCAGGAAATTACCGTTAAATGTCACCCTTGCACTTGTCTGCGAACACGCCCACCAACCTGCTTTAACCCCTTTTAGCGGTACGTGTGTGTACTTTCTTGACTTTGTTTGGCTTTGGCATTGTTATTAATGCCGGGCCGGGTCTTAACGTGAAGTTTTTAATGTTCATCTCGCCCGTCTATTTGAATTAGTCATAATGACAAGGTATGGGTTGCGAAGCCCAACTTTTGAATACTGATGTACTGCATTCCAAAACAGATTTTAATGAAGCTACTAACTAAATTGTAATTTAATTTTTAAATATTTTGTTGCTTTTATTGCTTTGTAGCTTAGGTTTAGGTTAGATTTCAGGTGACAACGTTAGACGCCTCCGATCTAAGTCAAAAAATACATTTTAAAAAACATTTGGGACGTAACCTTTGAAATGATGTTTCTATTTCAAAATAAAATAATGTATTAGTTCAAATACAGGAGGAAACAACATTACTGAAACTTTCCAAGAATATTTTCCGAAATTTTCGACGGTGACGATGATTACCGAGAGGGTGCGCAAAGGCTGCTAATACAAACAGAATTGAAAATCAAAGTTTGGCCTATCATAGAAGAAATATATCAAAAGTTATCAATTTAGGAAATGATTTTTTTACTTTTTTTTTTTAAGAATCAATTGGTTCTGAAGAAATAGTAATAAAAGCCGCAAGAGCAACCAAAATAACTTTTGTTGGCTCTACCCGAATCATTAGACCACTTTCTAACTATCGTTCATTTTGTGGGGATCTTCCTCTACACATGAATAAAAAGCGACTAAATTTTGATATAAGAAATTTTTGGAGGCCGTCTTAACTATATCCCACCTTATTAAGAAGTATTTTTGCTTGATATTAGTTTAATTATCTCACTATTATATACAAAAGTTTGGTGTGAAAGTGTGAGGAGCTAGAGCTCCTGAGCGAAGCGGAGGACGCCTGGTGAATTAATAATTGAATTAAAATATATTCTTATTGAGTCAGAAGTCTAACTTTAAAATGGCGAGTGCTACTTTAATTCAAATTAATTATTCATATTCATATGTACATATATAGTTATGTTTAAAAGTAATAAGTATTTTCTGCTAAAGATTATTAGAGAGATAATTAATTTTTATATCTTCCTAATTACTTATAATACCCCATTGCAGTCCTGCGTTTATGCAATCTGACATTTCGCTCATGAGATGTGAGAGGCAGGTAGCCAATCCACTGAACTCTGGTGGCCCAAACATGCCAGCAACGAAAAAAGCGTGCACGAAGCCCTTGCCAATGGCCATCAACAACAAGCCGGAATCCGCAGTGAGATGGGTGATTGCGAACTGAGACATAAGAACGAGACCCACTCCAAGGCCAGCAGCAGTGAGTGCCAGTGTCTGTCGACCACAAACCGAACATTGTCCGACTCAATTTCCAGATTCATAAAAATGAATGAGTGCAATGTGGCAGCAGAATCCCTAAATCGTCAGATATAGCGGGGCGAACCGGAGTTATAGGAAATGAAAAATCAAGTTTTGCGGAATTGACTCTCAAGTGATGGAACTCCTTGGAACCGGGAGGGCTCCTCACCCGCCCTCACCCGAGATCATTGGAGGACGACGGCTGCCATTAAAATGAATTGCACTGCACTTTGTGCCATCAACAGAATCAACTGCCGGCAAACGAATGATGCACCATAGGATGACTTAAAATACAAAATAAAATAAGCCAAAAGAATCAGGAAAGCGAGCGGACGAGAGGAAAGGAAAACATCAGCGCAGACGGGGAAAGGAGGGCAACGGGAAAACGCGACAGACGGATCGGAAAAGCCAGGGGCCAGAGCAGGATGGCGAGCGAGAGGAGATGAAACCGAATCCAAATCCGAACCCGACTCGCAGAGGCAGCCAACAGAACATTGCACGCCATTTCAATAAAAGTGAATTGCCCGACGCTGCGATGGCGACGTCGTCGTCGTCAGAGGACGCCTCGAACTTCAGGCTCTGCCTCCTGCAGGAGGAGGACCCTCATCCGCAGCGCCTGGCAAAGGAATCCGAAATGGACACTAGTCGGCGATGGGAACGTGACACGGGGCCAATTCTGTCGAGTCGATCTTGCCAAGCTACTTGTATAATATTTTATTTTTAATATATGTTAAAGTTGATAAAGTATTCAATAAAATATTAAATGACACTGAAAATAAAAGCAAAAAATATATAAATAATAACAATTAATTATGAAATTTGATTGAGTATCTTAATACTGGTACTCGGATCTAGTGAAATTTAATGATCTAAAATGTTCGCGTTAAGGAAAAAGACTTAAAAAGGCGCAATATGGAAAAGATGAATATTTTTGTATTGACAAAATGTACATTATTTCTCAGAAGTTACGATATATCGATTTTAATAAAGCAGAACAGTTAGTAGATCTAAATATGAATTCGATCTGGAAGAAGTCCTGAACTGCATAAATGGGTTTCATCTAGTTAGAGTTGTACATAATTTAGGTAAACACTCTCTGGGAAGTAGATCGAACAGTTATTTTTTAAATTAGTCCGAATTCCTACACAGGTTTCCAAGGTAGTTATTCTATAGAATTAAAGAAAGTACTTTATAAAAGTTTTCGACCGATACAAAATAATTTGTCTACACCATTTAATGTAACATTTTTTTAGCGAAAATGTACTATGTTTTTTTTATTTTTTAGCGATTCCTTTTGTTATTTTAAAGAGTTCATTTGGTATGTTTGTTTTACAAATACAAAGGAACTATCTAAATACCAGTGACTATTGAAATTAATTGTGACCAAAAGAATGCCTGCAAGAGCTTCCCTTTCACAACAATATTTTCAATTTAAAAATTATTGCTTATATAAATAAAGCTAAAACACATCTCGTACGCATCTCTAACACTCCCATCGTCTAGAATTGCGATCTGAAAAAAGCGTCCGTGAAACGGGAGTTAGCTGGAGTCTGGAGTTCCGGAAGCGTGTGTAGCAGCGCTCCACTGTTGACATGACTGACGACGATGTCGTCGTCGTCTCCGTCTCCGTCTCTGACTCCGTCGCCTCCTTTCGGGAGCTGGGACTGAGGCGTTCCCTGAAAGTTTGTCTTAGCTCAGCCACTCCAGTGCTCCGCCGCCTCGTCCCAATCCGCTGCAGCTCGCTGGCTGGCCACTTGGTCTCGTTAGTCGTAAAAGCAAAGTATCTACATCAAGCGGGCACAACAATAACTTCAAATGAGCATTTTAATAAATTTTTCAAATAATCACTTGAAAAGTGGAAAATTCTTTACCCCAGCGACGACTCTCAGTCTCCGTTTGCAATTCAACTTAATGTTTGCTTAAGGAATTAGTTGGCAGAGGCGACCGTGAAGTGGAAAAACTTAGCAAGTTATGAGTAGTTGTGAGGAACAACGGAAATTGGACGTCTTGGATCGGACAGACCTAATGCGTTTCTTCGAGATTTCATTTCATGGAGTAGGCAAAAAAGGCTCAGAAAGAACGTCTTTTATATGGGAAGTAGAATGAAATCATCAGAAAATAATGTGGGCAAAATCGTAAGAGAACGAATGATGCCTCCTTTTCTGGACCCCAAACGGACATGTGTTCTGTATCGGGACTGGACATTCCTATCCTTCCCGCTTTCATCTCTGTTCATACACATAAATATTTACACCCGAGTGTAAATGGAAATTGCAGTTTTCGGTGGAATAGCCGGAGGCTTGATTTGCGAGTGCATTGCATACTTTGTGGCTGCTGCAGTCCACACACGAGGGGCCTCCTCGCGTTTTCGGGGCAGGAATCCCCGCACTTAATGAGTTGTATTTTGTTGTACTCTTTCGGTTACTTATTCTCACATACTGCAGCCTGGAATTTTTAATTAATGCAACCCACGAGCACGAGTTCGCCACGCGGCTCCATGGATTTCACTTGCAGGCATTCCCAAGCCAACCATTTTTTGCGACTTTCTTGTTGTTTATTTGAGACTTCTATTAACGGCAAACTATTCGGGCGATTTTCGGGGACTACAATTAATTTGCATGACATTTTCATAAGGATACCGCTTCGATAGCCCGGGGCGATTCCGAGATTCTAATTAGCGGTCTTTGTGCGTGGAACCGCACAGTGGAAGGAAGGGCTAGGACTTTAAGGGCTATCGAAGAGAAATGTTGCTTAAATTACTTACTTTTTGGACAGGACTTTGGCACAGGTTCCGCACTGATATTTCGGTTTGGCCACTTCGGCCACTTTGGTTGAATCCTCTCTCAGTTTGTGAGTATCCTTTCTCCCGCCGTGCATGGTGGCCACATGATTCTTGAGGTTGTGCCTCCTTGCGAACTTCTGGCGGCACTCAGTGCACTCGAAAATCTTCTCGTCTGTGTGGTTTCTGAGATGGGCTCGGAGGGAGTGCTTCTTGAAGTGCTTGGGACAGAGCGGGCACTGCAGCAGCTCGTCTCTGCCTATCGCTCCCGGTCGCGTGTGGAAAAAGCGATGGTAAATAAGATCCGACTCATATCGCGACTGGAAGCTGCACTTGTCGCAGGAGTACGCGGACGAGCTCTTGGTCAGAGGTGGACTGGAGGTACCTGAGGTGGTGGCCAGGGGCTGGCAGCTGCGCGTGTGCCTACCCAGAGCTTGGGCGGATTGAAAGCTCGATCCGCAGCTGAGGCAGACATGGTTATCGTCGGGATGCACTTCAGCTCGATGTTGTGCCAAGCCCTGAGGGGAGTCAAAGACCTCCCGACAATTTGAGCATTTCTTCTCAGCAATTTTGTTCCTTTTGACAGGCGGGCTATGGGCCGGTTCCTCCAGCACTTCCCTGAGCATGTGCTCTATTTCCTTATCCGGTCGGGAGGTGGAGGGAGGTGCCTTGGTTCGGGCCCTTCGCTTATGCTGCACCAAACTCCGGTGACGTCGCGCCTGCAGGGGTGTGTCAAAGTCCAAGCGACAGATGGCACAGTAATACCTTGCCAGGTGGTGCTTGTGCTTCTCGTGACGCTGAAGTGCCAATCGCGACTTCTGCGGTGTCCCACACAGCCCACACCGAAATCTGCACTGGTACTCATCAGCTGCTGTTCCTGAAGGAGCCAGCCCGGGATGATCGGAGGCGAAGTGCCGACGAAGCTGGAAATTGTACAACACGCTCAGCCCACAATAGGGGCACTGGATGGGCCGCCTTTGGGCAATGCATATGGGCACCGACCGGTTCAGGACCAAGAGCGCTTCCTTGTGAGAAGCGTGCAGCAGGTGGAGCAACATGGACTCATTGGTAGAGTACTCAAACTGGCAGTAGCCACACCAGAAGGATCCCCCCAGACTCTGCGTAAGCTCCAGGTGCTCCTGGGACTGCCAGTGATGAAGGAAGGCATCCTCCGTATTGGCGTAGAACCGGCACGGCAGGCACTGGAACGGCGACTGCCGGACGATGCTGCCCATGTGGGTGAGTATGGTCTGCAAGGACATCTGCCTCCTTAGCGGACTCTGCTGCTGCAAGCGCCGGTAGTGATAGTGGGAAATCAAATGCTTGCCCATCAAGTGCCTGGGCATCCTGCGGCGACAGAGATCGCATCGCAGGAGACTCGTTCTCCGCTGCCTCTTGGCGGGCTGCAGCTGCAGCTCCTCCTTCTTCTCGCTGGTCTCCACAGCAAAGTCCTTGCTCAGGGTTAGTTCTTCTCCGAGGGTGGCCTGCTCCAACTGGCACTCTGCATCGGCCCTTTTCAGGTGGTAGCCACTCCTCAAATGCTGCTCGTAGTTGGACCGGCTTTTGAGTCGCCGGCAACAGATGTTGCACCAGTAACTGGTCCCCGGTTGTGCCAGCTTCGTGAGGTCTATATTTTCGCGATACTCCAGCTGCTTGCTGCCGGGCACCCACTTGCCCTTTGTGTGATCCGCCGGCGGGTGAGCGTACGCCTCCTCGGGAGGCTCATCCCAGCTGGGCGATATTCTCTCGATATGCGGGTGCCGGAGCTGGGGGCGGTGTTCGGGCTTCCACTTACCGCCGGTGTGGGTGGCGGGCACTGTGGGCGGCGAGTGACGCCTCACATCGTACTCCTCCTCATCCTCTTCAGCGTCAAAGTCGTCGGCTTCCTCGTCATCATCCTCTTCCTCGCTCGCTTCTGGGGAGTCGTGGTCAAAGTTGAGGGGCTTGAACACCGTCTCGTAGTGTTCCCTCACTGCTTTTAGGAGAGGATCGCCCCTAGGCGCCGTCCAGGACTCCTCTTTGGCTCTATCCTGGCGAGCCACCGATCCGGTCTTGCCCCCAGTGGAAACACTTTGCAACTGCAGCGAGGAGAAGAACAGGTCAGCTCCCAGCTCGTAGGGCAGATCATAGGCTTCAGTCAGGGACTTGGAGGCTTTTCCCCCGTGGCTAGCAGCTGTTTTCCGGAGGTAACTACTTGGGGCCTCCGGTTCCGCGAAGTGGAAGCCATCATAGGTGTGGTCCAGATGACTGCTGCGACTGATGATCGTCTGAGAGACAACTGGAGTGGGAGTGGAACTGCTTGCTGACCCATCTGTTGCCGGCGTACCTTCTGGCTTCAGCACCGTGATGAGACAATTTCGCTTCCGGTGCTCAATGTATTTGGTGAGTCCCAGAATCGTGGCATTGCACCTGATGCACAAGTGTGTGTCCTCCAGATCGTCGGTGTTCATGATGGCGGCCTGAAATAATTAATTGGAAATAATATAATACAATATAAGTAAATATATACTTTTAATTAACAAAATGGTGATGATAAAAAGATAATAACGATTTCTTGTAATTTTAAGGAAAGACTTTTGGATTAAATGGTTTAAATAATCCTGATTACGGATTATAATGACGTGAGATAATCATAAGAAGCAATCATTAATGTCTTTATTAGACAGTAAAGTACTTACAAAGGATTAACTTTTCGTTTCGAGTTTACTTTTGGTATTTCCCTGATTTTTCTGGGTGTGTCGTCATGAAAATATCTATCCGGTGATTCCGTTAAAAAATAATCTTAAATTCTAGAGTTTATAAAGAAAAGACAACACCTCTTTTTCAACGAGAATAGAACGCGAATTACTTTTGCTAAATGTGTATCTGGGTGCCCAGATAGAAATAAGGTAAAAATATGCATTTCTTGAATCCGCCCTTCCGTCTCCCAATCCGAATTAGTAAGATCCTGTCTCAGTAACTCCCCACTGGTGCGTTACCCAAAATGAACTGTTCTCGCCTCCGATTGGGCAATATTTTGAAGCCGGGACCTATTCATTAGAAGTTCCGGGAATCCACTCCGCTGCCCTCAATCCTTGTGTCATGGGCCACCGCTGTGTTGACAAGGCTGCGTCCTCTTTCGCGTCTCTGCGCTCCGTGTCCGCTGCCCCGTTACGTATCCGCCGTGTTGCGGCCTGTCAGAAATGAAGTTTATTGCGCCTGTGTTGCGCCCATGTAAGTCTGCCTCTGTCCCTGGTTCGCAGCCATTATCCCTTTCCGGCCCCCGTCCGCGATGCTAAATGTAAAAGTGTCATTTCCGCCATATGTGAGCGCGATGAACGATGCGTCGAAGTCGACGTTGACGCCGGGAACTGTGATGTTGCTGCTGTGCCGCCGCGTGGCTCCCGCCGGTGTGTCGTTCCTCGGTTGTTAATAATTTCAGCGCACATTTGCAGCAACAACAATCGGTGGCAGCAGTTGGCTGGAATTTATACAAACGAGGCCCATGTCTGAGGTTAAATACGAAAAACATAACAATTCCAATGCAGAGGCTCATTCCCATTCCCATTCCCGTTCCCATTTTCATTGCCATTCCCGGATGATATGGATCCAAGTGGGAATGCGTGATATGCAATAAGGCTTGTATGGGCGATGAGCCATGCAAACATCCGCAAATGCCGCCTTTATTCATCTAACAAACAAGGACAATGTGGGTCCCCGCGTACCATTTGTTGTTTTTGTAAGTGATAAACGAACATTCGTTTAACAATTAACGTGCTGGCAACAGCAGCCCTCGCCCACTCCCGTACCTTCTTGGTCTGTGGTCCTGACAATTTTTAGACTTCCACCAGCCGTTGCATTTTTTATAGCGCTAATTAGTTTGAAAGGGAGGTGACGCTTGCCACGTCAAACGGGGCAGCCAAATGTCTCTGATTTACGATAAGAGCTTATTATACATTTTGAGTTTGACGAGCGAAAAAAGAGTTTGAGCCGAAGAACAACGGCTTTAATTGAAAATTTTTAATAATTTAGTTAAATTTGTACTTCCGTGCAGTGTGTAATTAGTCCCTACCGTTTATGTATTACAGGGTCTATGCGAGGTGGATTTTATGCATTCAACACATGAATTCGGGAAAAAGAGAGTGAACACTTGAAGACCATTTCACGTATTCAGTAATCCGCGAATTTTTCTTATGAACTGGTGACACCAAAGAAACTCTGAATAAATTATGTGGCAGTCTCGAGCAAAAATGTCTGCAAATTGTGAAACTTTCAGTAAAAACAGTAAATGGTGATGGTCCTCTTGTAAAGGAGGACAATGACCACTTAACTCTACTCATTGTATTTGTTTTCAGCAAACATCTGACTAATTTGATTTTGGCATCTCTATTGGGAATGCATGAATTCGTGAGTGTCGCATAAACAGTGTTTATTTTGATTTCACGTATTCAAGAACTCGTGTATTTAGAAGCATAATCATAATATAAGTGGTATAACAGTCTGCCTTTATGGAAAATAGACACTAATACATATATCTACTTTAGCTGTAATTGTTTTTTAACAAATAACGAAGGTATGGTAAATGCCAAGACTATCTTATGGAAATTGATTTGACTAAGGATTTTGATTAAAAAATATGTATAGTAACCTGACATCGCTTTGGACGAAAGGATGTCTTTCTGGACTCCAAAAATATCGTATATTTTAACCTGCTTCAAAGAAATTTCTTCTAACATTATAAGGTGTCAAAATAATTTGCACTAATATTTTATTTTATTATTAGAAGAATAATATGATCGATCATCTTGTAAATCTAAGATGACTGTTTTTGCTGTTACTTTAATTCAAATTATATTTTGAATAGACAAGTCCCATTTCATTAAAGAGATTACTTTTGTTTAAGCTTGTCGCACTAGAATAACTAAATAACTTTAAGAGGAAAAAGTGTATAGTTGTATTTATATAAACAACAGGAAATATATATACATGTATGTATATATAGAGTATATAGAAAACTAGAATACTTTGCATGATGAGTTCAATCAGGACAAGTGTCCTGATGTTAAAAATATGTCTGTTGGTCCCAGGCTTATACGTCCTCTGGTAATAGTCCTCCTATGTGTGTAAGTTCATTTTCAGTATTTCTCTATTGAGGAATTAAATAATAAAAGCAGTTAAAAAGCTGCACAGCACAATTGTCCCATTATTTGCATTTGTGACAACGAACGACGGCGACGAAACAATCCCCACCCAGACCCACACCCGGACCTAACCCCGACCCAATCCCGATTCCAATGCCAATCCAGGGAAATCCGGACCAGAGTCGTCGTCAGGGCCTGTGTCATCAACAACAATAAAAGCAATGGTGGCAATAGCGCAACAACAAATAACATGACAACGTTGTTGCTGCGTTTGCCGGCGATGTTGTTGATACAGCCGCTGTTGTTACTGATATTGTTGTTATTGGCGGGCATCATCAGCAAACACTGTACAACACAATCGAGGAGGGGATGGAGCGGAGCAGCGACGAGAAATCCTCGTGGTTGTTTGATTCGAAAATTGAGTTTTAGCGAGACAAATAAAAATAAAACTTAGAACACCAGCGCCGCAACAAGAGAGCCAGGCCAAAGCGCACCCATTAAAAAGGAGTTATCACCCAATTTAGTACCACAAGCGCGAAATAACGCACACACTTTGGTGGGGAGGGGTTGAGGTTGGGGGCCTGGGTGTGGGTTTGTTTGTGTATCCCGTGCTCAGCCCGTCCACGTCAGTTAGAACAGCAAATAGGCATTCTGCAGAGCAAGCCATTTGACGTCAAATCTGAGGGGTCTTCATATGAAAGAGAGTTTGTCTATGGTTAAACATAAAGAAAGTAAAAACCATACGAATACAATTTTATAAAGTTTAAAAACGGAATCTATCCTTAACTGCCCTGGTAATATGGTTTAAATTTCAAATCCCATGGGCTTACCCTTCATATTTCCACGATCTCGAGTCCACCGAGATCAAAGAAAACGGGTCAAGCCCCTTAAAATACCTCATCTGACGAAGCTTAAATAAAGTGTCATAAATATATCGATTTAATGATCGAAACTGCAGAAATTTCATTGCCATGCAGGCCTTCCTGCCAGCTTGACAAACGTCATCAAAAAATTTTACGACTCCTCTCTTATGAGCGGACCAAATAAAAAAATTATATGCCACATAAACCTGATGACCGGCAGGCCAATCGGGCGGGTACCACTCAACAGGTAGGCCCTGGCCATACCCGATCCCCGATCTCGGGTCCCGGTTCCAGGTCCACGAGTGGCATCTGCCGGGACTGTAAAACAGCGAGGGGGGAGTTCGATGGGAAATTAAAAATGCCTGGCAGCTGACGAGGAGAAATCAAGAGATGCCAATAATAATAAATTCGATATTGTAAATTATTGCGCATCGTAAACGGGAATATGCTAATCGGTTTAATTAATCTGATAATGGGGATAATTAGTTCTTTGTTTCGGCCGAAGGGTCTCTCTCGGCCCAATAAAAACTCACTCGAAGAGGTCTTCGAAATGAAAGGAGCGCCAAAGTAATGGCTGCCTCATCAAACCGATTTTTAGCAATGCAAAAACCTGGATTTGCATTTGAAAGAGGTAAGTTATCATTTTATCCTCAAATATTTTGTGTCTCAACCCAGCATCAAGGGCATCAAAGATCGCCAGAAAACCCACTTTCCGATCGACGAATGGAGCCATTAGCATCCGGCATAAAGACCGACCATGAAATCGAACCGAAATCGCTTGGCTAGAAATTAACTGCAAATCGTTAACAATAATTCAGCGCGCAGCTCAACACAGTGCCACAGCTCATCGGAGGGGGAAACCACTCGGCGTTTGCATTTAAGGCGATGATCGTACATTTTAATGGGCATATTTCACGCCAATCGCCCGTCGACGTCGCCCGATCCCATCCGCGGAAACCGCTCTCGGCCTGGCTCTCGGCCCACGACGAATTCATAAAGTATCTCGCCTTTTTTTAATGATATCTGAGTTACTAGCTAGCCGAGTGGGATCTTTAACTCTGATTTCCCTGCATCTCGCAGCAGGTACAATGCAACAATTTGGCGGCAACTTATGACAGCGCGGCCGTCGCAAATAAACTCAAATGGCGCACCACACTAAAAACTGATCTGCGGAGCGAGAATTTATGGGTCTTTTTTAAATGCAACAACAACCGCCGAGCCAGTCGGCGGCCTTCCTGCGCTCCTAAGTTATGAATATTACCAAATGGGTCAATTCGAAATAAATAAGCAACGGTCTCGGGGATCCCAAGAGTCCCTGGTCCCAGGTCCCTGGTCCTCGTACTTGCCGGGCTTCAAATAGAGTTGTCTGTGTCGCAGCCTCGCAATGAGCTGTCGCCTGGTGCAAGGGAAGATGCCTCGTTTCCTGGCCTTGCGCCTTCCCTGCATCCCCCAGCTGGGAATTGGGCGGCCTCGCCTGTACTATCGCTCATGCATCTGGTAATCTATGCGCAATTAGCGGCGTACATCAGATTTAGTGTTCTGATTGCTTTTGCTCTCCTCTATCTGACTCCCTCTGCTTGCCAGATTATGGACCGTAAATATGATTTGGAATTTGTTGTTGTTAAGCTGCTCCTTGATCTGGCTGAGTGGCTCATCCGCTACAGGAAATGCATTCAATTCCGCCGGTGGAATATTTTGCATGGGTGAATAGAAGATAACCAGATCCCTAATAATATAAATATCACAGTTGTCTGTGGATTCTATATTTTGCCATATTTGTAGTCATTAGAAACGTAATCTTTTCCTTTATCAAATGGGTTTGGTCGGTAATTTTTGAAAATTATTTCGTATTTTTATTCTATACAAAAACAATTTCGATTTGTTAAGATGAAAAAGGAAATACGTATACATAACTGTGCATATTGTATGTAGTTGGTGGCCAGTTGGACTATTGTAAAAAATTAATAAAACTATGAGAACGCCGAATCAAAAGGGAGCTCAGCTCTATTTGGAGGTTCTAGATTACAGCCTCACCACTGAAACCATGAGAACGCCTGAGGGAAACCTCACCGTTCAAGTACACTGTGAAAATAGTTGGGAAATAGTTACTTCACGACATTTTTAGCTGATGGAATGATCAGATAAAGTCCTAACATCATACTGATTAAGAGCCGAGGAAAAATCGCTATCAATTACATTTATTGATATAATACAGTCATTGAATTTTAATCCTTAAAAAAATGGCTAAGAGACTGCTACAAAATGTTATTGTTATCGTATTTCTAATGGTTTTTGTTTCGGAAAGGTGGAAAACGGAATATATATATATGTATAATTAGTCATTTGCTTATACACTGCGCGTCATCATGTTAGCGTCCCTGCTTTGCTCCGTTTCTTCTTATGTTCTGTATTTTGCCACTGCACGAAAATTCGACAATAATGTTGTTTTTTGTTCACTGATATTCCCTCTCTCTTTGAGAACAAAAAAGAGGTCGTGAGAAGAACCATTATCTTTTTAATTCTGCTTTGTTTTACTTTCGGAGCAAAATTTAACACGTGTTTTGCATCATTAGATTAGCTTCCCCAATGCAGTTTTGATTATCTTCCATAATTTGAAAGTTAGGACCACAAAATTTTGTATGCCGTTATATTGAAAAGTTTGCTTTAATTAAGCGCCAAAAATTGGAAGAGGAACGGTGTTATCCTTGCAGGAAAAATCATAAATCATAGCTTTCTATGAATGCTGGCTGTCTTTTCATACAATTTCAGAAAGAAACGGCAGACATCGCAAAACTATAGCCAACTTTATTAAAAACAAGGAAACTTATGGAAAAAACTATAAAGGTGGCAATAACCGTGTCGTTACCGCGGCAGATCGCAGGTCATACTTCGAATAGCTTCCAATTCCCACGACTCCTCCGCCAAAATTCAATAAAAAAGTGGTGTAAAAGCGATCAAATCGACGATTCAAAGGGTGATTAGGAAAGCTAAACATTTAAGACAGAAAAAACTGAAAAAAACCACCTCCTAATAAGTTGCGTAAAGAAGCACGCCTTGTGAATTGCAGTGTTTAACACCAAAAATGAACGCGAAAGATTATAATTGTGTATTAAAAACGGCATTTCCGTACTTTAAAAAGGTTTATAATCCACAAGGCACGTTCGGTAAAAACATGGATTCAAAACGAAAATGTAAAAGTTCTTGAATGGCCACTATACTCTCCAGATCTTAATATAATAGAAAATGTGTGGGGATGGTTGGCTAGGAAGGTATACGAGGGTGGTAAACAATATGCCACTAAAGAGGAATTGATCACCGGAATAAAACTCGCTTGGTCTACGATTACTTTGGATTACCTAAAAAAAATATATGATTCACTTCCCAGACGAATGTGTGAAGTCCTTGAGAACAAAGGATTAACTCATTATTAATTTCCTTTAAAAATATTTTAATTTAAATATTTAAGTGTTATTCATCACATTTTTTTCGAAATGAATCGAACAAACTTAAATTATCGTAGAGGGCGCTATCCTGATGACCCCATTTTGATTTATCCATTTGTGGATGGTTTTTCTTTTTTATTTAAATAAAAATCTATAAAAAACTAACTGCATCCCATATAAGCTTTTCATTTATAGAATTATTCTACTTTTAAGTGAAAAAAGATCCAAAACTCTAGATTAAACCGTTTTCTAAATATCTCACATCATAGATATTTGCTCAAGGGGCGCTAAACTGATGACGCGCAGTGTATGTAGTTATTTTTAAAGATTTCCAAAATGAATAATAAACATTAATAAAGATACAACAGGAAAAAAGAAATTTTAGTTCTTTGAATTTTTCGATGCAATCATATTCTTAAGCATCAATTTAATAGTATGATCACCCAGTAATCCCCTGAATAAAAACTTCAGAGCCCATCAATATATCCATCAATTAACATTTGTGCAGATGGTCCAGCCCAAGTGAAAAGCACCAAGTCCGGCTCCTTCCACTCGCTTCCTTTTGCTCTCTCGATCTTTATGGCTCCATGCAGATCTGTGGGCGGAGGTGATAAATCCCAGTTAAGTGGCTCCCATTAATGCATCGACTGACTTTCGTGACTTCGTCAAATGGCCGAGGTGCTTCCGTTTCCCTTTGTTTTTGACGCGTGGGATCGCCACTCCCCGCACTTCCTCAGAGTTCATGAACAACTTGCTCTCGGAGGTTCCGAGACGCTAAATTGTCGAGTGCCATAAATTTTTATTAGTGCTTTGCATTCTCACGAGCCACCGAGTGGGCGTCGTCCGAGTGGGTTTTAGTCTAAGTAAAGACAAATGATTAAGAAGACCGGGGGGACATTCAAAGTTGGCGGCAAAACCATCCAAAAAAATATAATTAAATAAACAGACGGCCGGGCCGCCGAGGTCCTCTCACATGTCTAAGACTTTACGACCTGGTTTTAAGACGCTCATAAAATTAGGGTTTTACGAGGCTGTCATTATTTGACAGTAAACAAGGTTAAACATCGCAACCCCGGTCCAGGTGCCCCGAGACCCGCAAAACGGGCGTGACAATATTGACGCTGACCCGCTCTTGTCAGTTGTCAAAAAATTGTCGATGATGATGGCCATTAAACGCGGCCAGCGGGAAAAGCAAGCCAAACCACAAAGGATCAAATCAAAGTGACTTTTACTGCTCTTTAATTGCCGAGTTGTGTTCCGCCGACCCCGTAAGCGTTATATGTACATAAAATTTAATTTTATGTTCCGCCTGCCAGCAAGCAGAAACCATTTGAAATAGTCAGCGCGACTCGAAGTGACCCGTTGGCTTTTAGTGTGAAAATCACTTAAGCGCGTTTACCGAATTTACGACTCTAACGACTCTTTGAACAGCGGTAGAAAGCGCTTCCGCTTTTATGAGCTCCATACTATTATTATGATGATTTGGCGACATAATTGAAAAGAAAATTGAACAAGGAAAATAATATCAGCAATACGTATGTACATATGTTTGAAGCTAAGGATAAATGTTTGCAAATGTTAAAAAAGAAAAACTTGTTTTTTACTTATATACAACCACAACTCAGCATAAAAAATATAATATAATATATAAATTGATATTGAACTAAAATCATATATGTATGTATTATACATATGTATATATTTTTATTAAAAAAAAAACAAACAAAAAACCTTTGATAGGTTAATTAATAGGGTCTTATCTTTAAATTGTATTTAAATTTTAAGATTTCTGCATCTTACATACATTTTTGCTTGCTACTAAGTTATAACTTATAAGTAAACCAAGTTCCTCAGTAAGTCGAAGGCAGTCTTCACCAACTAACTTTGAGTTATGCCTACGATTTTGTAATTACCAAAAGTGTAATAGGTATTTCAATTTGGGAATTGAACCGATTTCAGGATGACAAGATGCGAAAGATGAAAATCTTTGTCCATATCAAGGCCCAACCCAATATTCTCAAGTCATTAAAATCAAAGGTTTAGTCAGAAAGTTCTATGATGATCTCTGACCGGATATTGATTAATTTTTTTATGTAGAGAGGCTCTTCCAAAGGCATTATACTTTTCTTTTTATAAGCTACTAAATTTAAATTTATAAAGAGTCCCGTTTTTAGCCAGCTTTTGAGCGGAGCGCAGTGTAATCCCGCCTAGGTATATAGTATAGGCATCTTTTCAGTCAAGCTGCCAATAGATTTCTGGTAATCTATTCGCAGCCCGACTAGCGTGTCCTGGGTACTCGCACGACTCCACATCATATGCTCCTTGGCGAAACGCCGAGTGCTTGGCGTTGAGTTTAATCTGATGATTTATAGAAAATTTAGGTCGCCATACAGTCGCATTAATTACGCCTCATCATGAGTGATTTATGCGCGGGCTCAGCCTGCGCCTGCCTAGGAGTCTAACTCCGGCCTGCATTATTCCTTCGCCCGATCCCCGCTCACATCACATCCTGCCGCCATGATAAGAAATGTTTTGCCAGCGCCAAGGCCTGCGGCCAGAAAATCACATTAGCACAAATGCCCGTAATTATGCTTTTTATGATGGCAGTCACACCCCGCTCCTCAGATAAAGTGTGTATGACATTTAAGGCAGGACCTTGCTTGTGTGTGTTTGCGCTGCTGACTCTTCATGATGCGGTAGAAGTTTTTACGCGTTTTTAATTCCACTTTTATGTTTAAGCGGCGTCAATCACAGCAGTATTTATAGTTCCTTTATAATGTGTTTCCCTGGCTGATTTATGGACCCCACCCTGTGCCATATCGCAAAGCATTCGAGGCGTGTGGTCCTGCATCTGACGTGTGATTTATGTTAGATTGACAACGGCAGCTGACTAATAAAAAGAACCGAAAAAGGACCGGACCACAAAATAGTTTTCTGACTTTGTTAAGCGCCAGCTTTTAAAGCTAAAAGTTTAGTTGCCTTCAGGTTCCAAGGACCTCTGACATTTTGGGACAATAACAATACATATTAATCAGATAATTATCAATGCAGTACGAGTCATTTCCGTACTCATTTATGCGCAGTACGGGTCCGTTTAGGGTGAATTTGTATCCCGTGTACCTTACGACAGCTTCGAACTGACCCTCGCCAGGAGTGGTTAGCAGCCTAACCCAGAGCTCCGCGAGGTGCACATTCGTCGGTCGCCGCCACTCATCGACAGCTAAGACTTGTTTCAGCGACAACTCCTCACATGGTGGGATATGCTTTTGCAGGGCCCTGTTGATGGCTTTGACAATCAGCAGAGCGGCCAGCACAACGTACTCTTCCGTTGTGGTAACTCTCGTCTGCTCCTGACACAGACAATACTTCGTGGGTACCTGGGCTGAGCTACAGTCCCTAGAACGCGGCACAGGCAGGAATAGGCTGATTCCCCGCGGCAGGTCTTGGGTCGCAAGACCGAAGCTGCGCTGCTCGACACTCCTATCTTCGATAGACGTCAACTTGTGCAAGTCCTGGAGCGTGGCGTGAAGGTCGTATGCCGTGACCAGGCGGTTTTCATTCCCCCTGAGGTTGGCGATGGCCCGGGGAAAACGGTGCTCCATCCATTTGGGATAGCAGAGCAGGGCCAGGGGCAGATTCTCCTCCGCCTTCCCCTGCACCGTGTGGTAGAGAGATCCCGTAGTTAGCCCGTGGTTGGACACCACCAACAGGAGCGTGTTTTTCAGCAGGCCGCTACGGACTGCAAGCTGGAACATCTCCACAAACATGCTGTCCAGCTTCCGACCAGAGTTGAACAGATGATCGATGCCCTCTGTCCACCATAGAAAGGTGAAAAACCGATGTCTCTGATGGTGGGGAATCAATCCATAGAAGAACTCCCTGAGGACCATGGCGTAGCTGTACTGTTCGTTGCAGTGAATGCCGTCTCTTGGTTCGTACCTTGTCTTTAGCCACATCTCAAGAAGTGCCGGCCGAAGATAGTGGTCCGTGGGAGGTTCGTCGAATCCCGGCTCTGGAAACACTGTCTTGTCTATGTTGTCCTCACCCAGGGCCGTTTCATAGCCGGCTTTCCGAAACTCCTTCCATATAAAGGGCCAGGCGTCCAGCTTCTTATTACTTGAAGATAAGTTTGCCATCTCCAAACCACTCAACCCGCACAGGAGAGGCATCAGGCTCTCGAAGGTGCTGCCCAACCGATGGAAGCCCTTTAGTTGGACGTGTGGCAGCGAGAGGAGAAAGTTGGCGGTCTGGGCCATGCTTCGGGCAAAGTGCGGTTGAGAGATGGAGTCCATGCCCACAATCAGCACCGACAAGCTCTCCGAATCAGAGACGGACCTCAGAGGGGGCAGTCCTTGAGAGCTGCGCTTCCCTTCATCTGGCGATCGGACATAGAAGTGAACTCCATTATAAAAGGTACTCCCGTTGAAGGAGCACTTGGCCTGGACGATGTCCGCAATCGGATCGATTGTAATATATTCAGTCATCAAGTCAAACTTTCGAGTGTACAAATGTCGGTTGTGGTAGTCAGACTGCCGCTCCACGGCATGATACTTGCACATGATACCCCGCAAATGATCAGAAAAAATCAGCATTTCAGGGCCCAAAACCCTCTTCAGGTAGTTGTAGTCATCCTTGCTGAAGGACGTCATACGCATAAGGCCGCTACAGTAATCTAGCATTTTACTCCACAGGGACACCACCTCGCGTTCGTCGGGAGTAAAGGTCAAGATTCGGCAAACTTTGCTATTCACACGGGGCAAATCGGGACGAGCGAGTGGCTGCTCTTGGTAGGTCGTGAGGCCGACAAACGCGTCCATGAAGTAGTATCCTGCGATGAAAAGCGCGAAGCCGGACAGGAAGAGGCAGCGCATTTGTACCTCGCACTTCTTTCTGTCAGCTCGCTGGCCAACTGGGCTCCCAAACTGGACATCAGAAAGGTTGTTAAACGACGACATGCGCAGGCCTTTGTACAGAAATGGGCCCTAAAAAGTCCAATCCAAGGCTTATCAATTTTAGTTACGATATATATATGAGTTGTCGAGCAGTTGAGTCAAGGCCTTGTGCCTGTTGCTTATAAATTTAAGTGACATGATGGATTCATTTGTGACAATGTTGAGGATAGGTGAAATACTTAAGATATATTTCTGGTTTGGTAATTCAAATTTGATTAATTAATACTCTATTACTCCCTATTATCTGTAATATAGGGTTCCAAACAAATACGGGTACAGTAGGCACAGCTAGTACTAGGATCAGCCTACTCTACCCCCGCCCCTGCTTAATTTCTGGGCCACTTTTCGTAATTATTCGATTCAAGCTGAGCTCCTTTTTAGCTGGGTTCCTTTCGAAAATAACAATAAACTAAAAGGTCCACTCGTGCATAAAGCATTCCCATCCGCGCTCAGAGCTCCAATCCTGGCCAGAATGAAACAAGAGGGGTTAAGGCGGCACGGGGCAGCGGCGTTAATTTATCACTTAACCTTCTCTAGCAGCCAAGTTTATAATTTCGATGGCAGACCCAAAGCGAGGATGACGACGAGGTCGGCAACTGCGGCACTTGAACGACGACTGCCCATCAGTGAAATGCCGGACCCGGGAACGGAATGGAATGTATAAGGGGAGTCGAATGGAGAAAAGGGCGATAAAATCCGCCACACTGAGGATAATAGGCAGTGTTTAAAAACTGTAGTAAGTTGCATTTGATTTTTTACTTACTTTGACTGCGACTAATGATTTGTGAAGAAGCAAAAGCAGAATCAAGTATTTATTTTTTTGTAAGTCGCTCGCAGTCGATGTAGTGTTGCTTCTCGATTCGGATCTTACAAAGATATCTGATTTTCAATGTTTAAATAAATACATTTAATTGTTTCAAATAAGACGTAATTTTAAACTATTTTTTATTAGATGCTTAGAACGAAGTTAGCTCTACTTTTGAATGATCAAACCATTTAGCATGGTTATTAACCTAATATATTAGATGAATACATAGTTTCAGTCCCCTGGTGAGGTTCCTTGTCCTCAAATAAAATCCTTGTATTATTTTAAATGAATTTGATATTTAACAAGTCCAGACGACAAGAGTCGCTCAAGCAGAGGCTACTGAAAACAAGTATTTTATTTTTTAAGTGCAGTGTCGCTGTAGCGCGAGCTCGAATAAAATAAAATAACAAACGGCGGCCTGGCTACATATACTTTTTCCCATTGTACATTTAGCCAACTGCTACACCCTGATTTCCCAGTACCGTCCCCCAGCCCATCGGGCGCCGCACAGTGGCGCCTTAGATACTTTTGGGTTGCAAAAATCATAACTCTTGAACCAGTTGAGATATTTTTATAATTCTTTTTTTATATGAAAGGTAATTTTAATACCTTTCGATTAAGTGGTCATACAATATGGTGTGATAAATAGTTGATTTTAAATTCGAAAATTAATGTTTTTTGCGGCAGTTTTCTTAATTTTTTTCGAAATGTACATTTCACTTTTTTTCTCTGAAAATGCTAATATGGTACATATTTAATGTTTTAAAAATAAAATAAACATATATTTTAGCGAATAAAAAAAATTTTTTTTTTATAATTCAAATTTCATCATTTTTTATCACTTTTCCATCATTTATGCACTTTTTTTTTAAAGTAATCAATTAATTTTACATCATTTAATATTTTTGAAGAATATTTAATCATTATACATTCATTTCAAGTCATTTAGTGACTTTACAAAGTCAGGAATTGAAAAACAAGCCGCCAATACGGGAAAAAATGAATGCCCGCCATACAATTTCGTACTGCGCTTGTAGCAGAATTTGCTCGGAGACGCGCGCTTTTTACGCTGAGTTGAAAGTATCTTTTGCTTTGGAAATCCAGACAGGCAGATTCGGGCAGACGTTTTTTTTTGGATATGATAAAAAACATATTCAAGAAGAACACCTCATACGCCAAACACAAAATCCACCAAAATCCCATTTTTGACATTCCATCAAAATTGAAAAATAGGTGAAAATTAGTACCTCGGTAAAACAGGTATGTCTGCACGTGCAAAAAATATTATACGTTCATTATACCTTTGTTTTGACGAGATTTGATGGCCCTTTCGATAGAGCCCATAACCATGCCGGTCGGTTACATATTTTACCTAAAAATCTTCCTCAAAGTCTGAATTTGTTCTAAAAAACTCCTGATTTTTTTGCAACCCAAAAAATGTTCAACTTTGAACACGTGTAACTTTTAAGATACTGAACCGATTTGAATAATTTTTTGGATTCAACCCTTTTGAACTATTACCTGTCGAATGCAATAACAATTTTTACGATCCGTTGTCATCAAAAGTTGGATTTTTGCAACGTATCTGTATCTTTTGCCCCATAGTGCGCCGTCGCACAGTTGCCGGAAAGATACAGATACTATACAAAAATCAAATTTTTGGTGACAACGGATCGTAAAAATTGTTATTGCATTCGACAGGTAATAGTTCAATAGGGTTGAATCCAAAAAATTATTCAAATCGGTCCAGTATCTTAGAAGTAACACGTGTTCAAAGTTGAACCTTTTTTGGGTTGCCAAACAATCAGGTAGTTTTTAAGGAAATATCAGACTTTGCGGTCGAGTTTTAGGTAAAATATGTAACCGACCGGCATCGTTTTGGTCTCTATCGAAAGGGTCATCAAATCTCGGTAAAACCCAGGTAGAATGAAATTATAATATCTTTTGCAGGTTGAGGTATACCTGTTTTGACAAAGTACTAATTTTGCACCTATTTTTCAACTTTGATGGAATGTCAAAAATGTTATTACGCTTTATTATTGGTTTGGC
>VNJV01011041.1:0-16123 GCA_008042635.1 Drosophila nikananu
TAAATACAATTTAATTGTATTTTGTTGTATTTCTTTAAGATATTTATATTTTTGTTTATTCATTTGCCAGCCTTTGGGTTAATTTTTATTCCCTTTTTTTCTTATACCTCTAATACTTCTAATTAAAATATGTCTAACTAAAATTCGGTTATAAATAATTGTATAACTGCCCAAAAAATTTAACCAAAATATGTTTTTATTAATAGAAAATATATAAGACTTTCGGCTATCCCGAATTATTTAATTGCAGTTCAAAGTACAATAAATAAGTACTTCAAAGCTATTTGTTATTTAAGATTCATTTATTGACCCGTAAGTGCACTCAATTTGTGTTCTTAATCATTCAAAAACCCTCTTTGTTGATCATATATCAGATAGCAAAGTAGTATAACAATTAAGCTTATTTTCAAAAATATATAGGTATATATATAAGTTAAATACAAATACTTTAGTATTCAAAAATGTTTCATTACAAACAGGCTGTGCCAAAAGCAAACCCAGATTTTTCCTACCAATCCCTTTGCTATATTTTTAAAGCATCCCGTTCTCCGAGTGCATGACTTGCCATGGCTTCGAGGGAGTATTGGCTAATCGTGTCTGGAGGGGGGCCCAGTGCGGTGGGGGTACGGACTCCTTCTGATCCCCCGCCGCACGTGCGCCGCTGTCTTTCACTTGTCCTGCTGCTCTGGCCTCCGCCACGGGAGCACTTTTCGCAATTAGCCCGGCGAAATTATCTCCGACTATCGGGGCGCTGCATCTGTATCTGTTGCTGTGTTTGCATCTGTATCTGCACTTGCATCTGTGTCGGCTAGTCAGCGATTGTTGCATGCAACAATTTAACTAGATTAGACCCCATCGTCGCGTCGATTGTTCTGCAGTGGCTACTTGCTACTTGCTACTGCCGCTGCTGCTCCATAAAAAAGTGGCATTCCTGACGGAAGAATCGTCTCTGGTCTAATCTAAATGTTTAGTCCGGACATTTGATGGCCAACATGCGCCGTCTGCCGTTGAGTGGCAGCTCCAGCTCCAGCTCCAGCCTGGGCTCCTGCACCAACTCCGAGTCCAGCGAGTCCACACTGTCAATCCATCGTCTCTTGGCCGCCGGCGGCTGAAAACGGTGGCACTTACAGTTGCACTTGCGGACTGCCGGCAGTGGCAATTATTGGTTTCCACTCGGATGTCGAGATTCGGGATGCCATGGGGAGGTGTGGTGTGGATTCGAGTGGAGTGGTGTGGAGTGGAGTGGATTGTTGGACCACCGAATCAGCGGCTCATGCCGCATTAACCCATTGACCTTGATACGGGGCGGAGGCGGGGGCGTGGTCAGATCTCTACGGCACGTTTTTGCGCCACTTTTCGCTAGCCCATTTACACAGACAGAAAAATGGGAGGTAAAGATAAGGGAACAGAAGGTCTTAACCGAATTAAGTATTATTTTATTTTCTTAAGGAAATAATATATATTCTTTTGTAAATCAGAATGTTATGTCGCTACCACAGACGACTCCTGGAAAGTAATCAATACGTAGGGATTTTCCGATTTCGATGTGCTATTATTAATACGCGAAATCAGTATCATTTTGTACAAGCATTTATCTTATCCACATATTTTTTAACTTAAAAAAAAACTACGTATATCTATGGAGATAAAATTGATTATTTATCAATCTAGGTAACTACCACATTTAATTAAATTCTGGTGCGAGGAGCAGAGATCCCTTGGCAAAACGTCCTTTAGGGTAACAATTTTGTGCCTTTCTGTTATCTACAAAATGTTGTACCTGTTATTTAATGTACTCTTTATAACAAATCAACATTTTAATAATTTAATCCTTTTCCTTATACTAAAAATTAAATTATGAAAAAGCTCTCAATAATTGTCTTCAACAAGGGATACAATTTTTCAACGACGAAACCCCTTATGAAGACCCTTGATTTTTATAATTCACTTTTTCCCCTACTGCTTTTTTCCCGGTGTGGCTTTACAGCAGAATTGACACCCAGGAAAAATCAATCGTGCAAATCTTATCATTAAAACATCAAAAGCTGCCAGTTGGCCAGCATGTAAATGTTAGCAGGCAGCAACTTAATTTGCGGCAGACGATGACGATACAGGCGACACAGCTGCAAGACATCAGCGGCAATCAACGGCAGACAATCAAATGGAGAGGCAGCAGCGTCCGAAATTGCAGCACAAATAGCAGGAGCCCCCAAATGGCCAAAACGGCCAGGATAAAATCAGCAGGTGCCATCCCACCAATAGAAGCAGCAGCAGCAAAAGCAACAGCAGCAACTTTAAAACAACAGCAACTTCGGCAGAGACTTTTCCATCAAATGGTGACAACCGGTTTTAGTGATTTTTCAAAATCGCATTCGTGCCGGCAACTGTAGATGTAGATGATGAGCAGGATTAGCTGCAACATTGACAGTGCTGGCCCCGCTGCCACCTGTCCCACCTTTCCCACCAGCAAACACCTTTCCCCCAAAAACCTCTCGCACCTTCGGTGTGCTCGTCCTCTTTGGCATTTCACCGACAGAGTGACTGACACGCAGAAATTATGTTTTGCCACATGGCAAACTCATTAGATGCCTTTGGCTGCTTAACGCCCAGTTGCATTGGCGTGCAAATGCTAATCAGTGTCAATTGCAATTAAATAAATGTGAGGCACACTGGTTTAAGTTTTAATAAAAATATATATGCATAATAGATATTTGAAAATATGTTTACATCCATATGTAGGTTTTCCCAAGCGATTTGGTTTTGTAGAAATAATTTAGAATACACAATAATCAGTCAATCTTTCATTTTCAAAACTAAAAAGGTTTAAACTGTTTAAAGGAAATAAAGATCAAGGTCTTCATTATTTTAAGTACTAAATTTACATAGATAAACTGTTAAAATTTATAAACTATTTCCAAACTTCTATTATAAAGAAAAGGAATAAACATTTTAAGGCAAGGAGGCAATATTTTAATTAAAAGAAATCCTTACATTCTCTAACTCTTAAACCTTCATTATTTAAATCAGAATTTAAACAATTTCTTTATTACCCTGAATTTTATGTTCATTCATATTTTAAATAATTCCTAAAAAATCCTCACAGAAAGTGTCACAAATTATTTGCCCAATTATAGCTGCAGGCAAAAGCTTTGCAAAGTCACTTTAAATTTATAGGAAATTTGCAAATAATTTTCAGCTGGCTGCCAGGCAAGGTTGTACGAAAGCAATTTCCTGCCATCAAGTAAATTGAATTAAAATTCTTGTTAAGCTTTGTCATTACTCTAAATTTTGCCACGGATTTCAAGCCGAGCGATGGAGAGTGGAAAATAAAATGTGAGGAAAATGCTGGCGACACGCTTGCGAAATAAGTCGCCTAATAACTTCATCTTCATTGGTCAGCGATTTGTTGACTGTTATATTTTAGCCAGGACAAAAGCCGTGTGTTGTCAGCGTTTTACAGTTTGGTTGCAAGTGTGCTGGCTGCTCTGCCGTTGCCGTTGCCGTTGCAAGTTGATGATGCACCTGCAGCAAAAGTGGCTGGCAATAAATCTCAATTTAAATGGCGCCCCAGCAGCATGCGTGGCCAAAACGCCAGCCGCTTCTTGGCCTTCCACATCCACTCCATCCACTGGTTTTCCTTCGGCTTTCTGCTTTCTTTAGCCCCCTTTCTGTGGCTCTTTCTCCGCCGTCCGCTCATTTGTAGCAGCGCGCGTCAAATTTGTTGCCGAACCAGTTTAGAATTAGCAAAGAGAATCGCCAAGGCCAAGTCGAATCGAATTGTGACTTCTAAATTGTCGAGGAATACAGGAAATTAATATATAATGGAATAATATTAGATAAAAAAAAGGTAACCATTTAGAAACAAATAATAAAAACATCTCTGGGCAGCTATTGAAGCCATAAGAAATAACATTTTGTTAAAAGAGAAGCAAGTTTACTTATATCCTTATGATACCTTAAAACCCATGCTAGATGGGCTCTACAATGCCTTGGAAATTCTTATAAAATTTGCAAAGACGTTACTTTCTTCCACATCGAATTATGATACCCTCTCCGGTTAGGGTATCAAAATAGAGATAGGTTGCACATTCGAACTGTACCTCCGGTGTCCGTTGCATTTCGAAATGCGATTTACTGTGCCAAATCGCGATCATTATCCTAACGCAATTTATGCGCCCCACGCCCCATTCCCTGCCCCTAATTGCAGCCAGTTTGTTGATGTTGCACAGTTGCAAGTGTACCAGTTGCAGTTGCATTGTTAGCTACCTTTTGTGCGGTAGTTGCAACCGCAATCATCACAAAGATGCAGCAGCAGTTCCTGTAATGGCGATAATCATTGCAAACATCGAAGGCGATGCAGGAGCACTCTGGAAAAATAGTATTAAGTTTAAAAGGAAACTGAAAGATACTTAATTTATTCAATATATATTTTATATTCTGCGTAATATTAGTAGAGACTTTGGTCCTTAATTTCTCTAGAATCTTCCTAACTTACTATACTTTCCTCCCAGTGAACATGTTAACAAGTTCAACTGGTTCTGCACGCGTCGCAAAATAGGTTCTCGATCTGGCATTAACAGGCTGTCTTATAGGTCTTTGTCTTCCTGCCATCAATAAGATCGTTCTCGAGCGACATTGATCCGCCTTCTGCCGCTGCCAGCAGTTCCTGCCCCCAAAGATCGGGCACTCTTGTGTGTATTAACATAGCCATCAACGGATTTGTCGGTCTTTATCAATTACGCTCGCTGCACTCGGAGTCCTGCATTCTGCATTCTACATTCTGCACTGGCTTTATTCCTACGAGTACAGCAAGTGCCATCGACAGCGACATTGACGGCGACACTGCTGCGCCACAAACCCGCCGCGATGATGAAGAGGATGCCAGCCCAGGCTGGATTTCTAATCTGGTATGCCATAGTGACAGGCGCGGCTGATGTGTGATTGAGATTTATTTGGGAAATGTGTAGGTTGCTGGCTCGGGCGATGGCAGTCAGGCGATAAGCCCACAGGAGCAGGCCAGTTGGAGATTAAAGCGGGAGCAGGAAGTAAAGTTTAAGGTAGATCTGGCTTTAAACAAATAATTAAATCATTAAAACAACGAGTACAGTAACTTGTAACTACCCTAGCCTTAAGCCTTAGTCAGGTAAATAAAATTAAACTTACTTTACTAGGACTTCCCCATCTTAAAAACTAATTTAGTTATTTCATTCAAATTAAATATGTTCCTTTAATGATTCTAATAATATTATTTTTAATTCAAAACAATTCAATTATATAAACCTCTGTAATCGCCTTCATCGTAAATCACAAATCTCTCTGTGTCAACAAATTTCCACAAGTGTCACAGCATTGATTCTTTTCTCAGCCAAAACCAAATGCTTCTGTTTTTTTCTGCTCTACCTGAGCATTTTTTGCTTTCCTTCCTGTGTGTGTTTGTGACACCTGAACTATGGCAATCTCTCAACGATTTGCTTATACTCCCCCAAATCCAATCAGAGCTCCCAGCTCGTACAAAGCCACTTTCCGCTGTCGGGATGAGAGCAATATAAATGTAACATCCGCAAATCTGTGTTACATGACACTCTCCCGGGTCACGTCACCGAAAATGGGATGATAGATGACGGAGCCTCGAACTTCTGGCAGTTGCAGCAATACTTCCATTCCGACTCCTTGGATTGGGTTGGAACTGAGGGGAGCTGGATCCATCCACGTCCCTCTGCCGCTCACCTGAGTGGATTATAATTTCCGCCATGGCAATCGTTAGGGGCAGCAGCAGCAGCAGTAGCAGCAGGTGGAGGCACAAACAGTTAGCCAGTTAGAGATCTTTCAAGGACACATAACGGCCAGCCGAGCAGTCGAGTGACAGCTGCGATAGCGGTAAACGTCACACACAGATACTCAGATACTGAGATACGTAGATACTCGGATGCATGGATGCTCGGATACTCAGATGTTCAGATGTTCAGAGGTATAAGCGGCGACTGAATGAGAACAACAAGTGCAGCTGGTAATGGGAATGCACTGGAAGAAGTACTGTTAGAAATGCAATAAAATCTAAAATAAAATATAATAGGATATAATTATAATTTATATGGGAATTGCTAGTCAGGAATAACTATATTTTAGATACTCTTTCGAAACTCTGAATTAAGATATACATTTATCCCTTATCTTAGCAGCAATTTCTTATACTCCAAAAGTCTTACAATCTCCTTATTAATTCAAAGTCAACTTACTCCTTCTGGGAGCCAAGTCAACGCCCCTCTTTTTTCTTCCTGTGTGGGGGATGTCATCTTCAGGCCGTAAGACAGCCCAACGGATAACTCACTCTATAAAAATTTGAACAGCCAGCGATCCGAACGAAGCCAAACAAGCCGGCAGCGGCGGAAAAGCAACGTGCAACATAACAGGGAACAATAACGAGAACAAGCAGCAGCCTTGATAGTCGAAAGGCGATAACAGGCGCACAAAAAAACAACAAAAACTGGGAAAATGGAAAATGGAAAATCTATATGAACACCGGGGTGAAAAGGAAGCAAAATCGAGGAATTTTCAAGTGGATTACCCAGTTTTTTGTTCGCTGTTGCAACGTGAAAATAAATAAACTTGTGGCATGATTGGCTCTGCATGATTAGTCACATGCTGGATGGCTGCCTGCCTGCCTGCCTGGGGGCAAGGGGAACTGGGAAAGAAAGGCTGCCGAGCTTAATAGAATTGATACGAGTGGAAGCAAGGCCGGTCATAAGATGTGCAAGAGATAGCCAGCATCAGCGGGCAACTTGCAACTTGCAGCAGCAGCAGCAGAGGCAACTGCAATGCCATTTATGCCAGCAGCGGCAGCAACAACAGTTATTGTAACAATAAAATTAGCTAACGATATAAAGGCAAGGCAAGGCAAGGCTAAGCAAGCAACAATAACGGGAGAAAGAAGCCAACAGCAGCAGCGGAAAAGAGCAAAAACCTGAGACTGCAACAGGAACAGGTGGCAAACGTGGCACGACCATACGAGCCAGAGAACGGCAAATGCTCAATGCGGACACCCAAAGAAAAATAATATAATAAAGTTCAATTCAAAATTGATATTTAATAGGAAAGCAGGAAGCTGTCCAGTGTCTTAAAAGAGAGTTAGAAAATATGTAAAAAAAAGCCTTTTGCCGCCTTTAAATTTTACAGGAAATACAAATTTGAAGGCTAAAAAATTACATACATTTTGTAATGATTTCTTTCAAAAGAAAATATCTTGTTCTTGTAAAATATTTGCATCATTAAAAAGCAAACATAAATTTTATTAAATTATTGTACATACAAAATTCTCGCAGTGTCCTTGCTACTGCTACCAAGTCAGTGCCGCATGTAAATCATATTCAAGCCCGGCCGGGTCCTGTTTTGTTTTCTTGGGCCCCTGACTTCTCTGCACTCTGCTTTACGGCGCTGTATTTGGTATTCAATTTTCAAGAGAAATCTTTGAAATTGAACCCAGCTTAAACAAAAACAACGACGACAGTCTAGGGCAATCCAACAATTGGCAATTGCCTTTACCTGTTGCCACCGCTGCTCCTGGCTGGCGCTTTAAGCCAGATATTTATTGATTGTCTACTTCACGCTTTCCTTGTTCGCCTTGTTCCCTGTCTTTCCATCTCGCAATCTCTGAATCTCTGAGTTCCCTACTCTTGTTCTCGTTCTCGTTATTGCCACACATTTATGCCGGACCGAGCTTGTTATTGTCATGTACTTCAATTATTTTATTAACTTATTCCCAGGCAGGTGAAAATGAAGACATTCCACAATGGAAGAGCTGGACACACAGGGCGTATGAGTAATGTCTTAGGCATTTCATTGTTAGCTTGGGTTTTAAGTTTATTTAAGTTGCAGGAATTTAATAAAACATTAACTGGGAATCTATGAAATATAAATAAATGTATAAAACTATTTCAATTCGTTTAAAATTGTTTATTAAAAATGTTCATGCGTAATTGCCGAAATTAACTTTTACTTTGTTTCTAAATACCAGAATGGGAATTCCTGCTTCTAAGTTTTGCAAAAAACGAAAAGATTTGTTCCCCTTTTGCTACTTGTTTATCTCGTGTCCGCTTGTATTAATTGAATATATTTAAATAATTTCAAACATCATCCGTCATAATTAATGACAGCCAGCGAACAATTTACATAAAAAATGCATAAACCATGGCGCCCAACGGCGGGCCTTGAGAATACAACTGACTGGGAAAATCGAGGAAAAGTCCGCTGCTGGTCAACTCGCTGGTCAGTCAGATGGCTATTGAAGCGGCAAATGCGATGCAGATGCAGATGGCGATTCAGATGAGGCGATGGCGATGAGGATGAGGTTGGCCATGGAGCTGGAGATGGAGATGGAGAAGGAGACGGAGCTGAAGCTGGAGATGCGTGCGCCATTAGAGAGATCCGCAATGGGCGAGGGGAAGTGGTATATGCACAAGGAAAAATATCAACGCAATTCGTTTTATTATTACTGTAAAAACAGACTAAATTATGCAAATATAATCCATATAATATCATCTCCTAAGGCTTAATAAACCAAGAAGAACTTCCCAGATCCTTAGTGAGTTTTCTTAAATGTATAGTAGACATCTAGATCCTCAAGAGATCACCCTTAAGATTACATTTTTTTTTTCTCTGTGTCGCTGCCACGATACCGTTAGCAAAGCGGCGTGAAGCATCTGCAACATCCGCCAGGTTTCATTGATGCCTGGGCCCAGTCCCAGTCCCAGTCCCAATGCCTCAGTCTACCAGACTATTCCCTCAAACCTCTACCCGAATCCAAGCTCGAACCCGATCCCGGTCCCGGTCCCAGGCCAAGTCAATCAGGCAGTCAGTCAGTCAGTCAGACATGCGCAGGGAATTGCTGAACGACGACGACGACGACGACTCCGCTCGACTGGCAATTGCTGCACGAGAATGGAGCGGAAAAAAAGCCAAAGAAGCCCAATGGGACGCCCCAAGGATCAATGGCAGGTTTGTGCCGTTATTGGCCATTGCCGTTGTGTAATGCATGCTAATTTCATTTGCCCAACCAAATTATGGCTATTATTAGTCAGTCCACTAAATCGATTCAGGCGAATCTTCAGCGCTTTGGTGTTATTGAATTGAATCGGTTGATGGAGTGGAAAAACTTCAGAAGAAAACGAAAAAATCTGATAGTTTGAGTTTCACAATGAGTCAATAAAAAGAGTCTTTGGGGAGAGGATAAAAAATATCTCTTTGAAACATTAACAATCCTCATCGATTAGTGGCAACTTCCTTTTCAAATAGCGAATAAATGGAAAGCAATGTCTTAATAAGTCTTAAACTTTACTCGTTTTTAGGCATATAAAAATACATATATATTTCTTAAATACAATTTTAATTAGCTTAATTATAATAATTATAATTTAATGTCTTCATAATTTATCTAATTAAATATTTGACTACATTTTGAAACCAATCTTTATTTCCCATATTAGAAATAAACTCTCCCCGTTTGGTGGCCTCTCCGCTCGCATATCTTCTGACCAATTACTAAACTGATTTATTCGGCCCACTAATTAAAGTTCCAGCTGCGTCGATTTTTTGGCCAAAACACCTGCAACCCATAAGCCGATAGTTAGATACTTTCAATTGAAATGGCTAACGAAAGCCACAGAGACTGCTGCTTTAGCTCTGGCGATTAGTGCGCAACAAATTGCTCAGATTTATTACGCGCGGCTGCGCAGAAGCACCAACAACAACTGCAACATGCAACATGCAACAACAATTGCAACAAACAGCAACAACAAATGGCGGCTTATCAAGCGTCTTGCCAATTTTGGCAACGGCGACGGGCTGCGTTATGAATTATTGGACACTATTGAGTGCCGCCGTGCGGCGTGCTACCAAATTTGTGTGCCACGCTGCCCGGAGGACTCGCTGGCATATCGGATGCTGCTGCTGTTGCTGCTGCCTGTTCCCTGTTGCATGTTGCACGTTGCTGGCGACACCAGCAACAACAACACTAACAACAACAACAGCCACAGCAATTTGTCAGCGCAGTCGCAGCGTGTCTGAGAGGCAAAGAGTTTGGGCAAAGCCAATGCCAAATATGGCCAAGCCATGGCGAATACTACAGCCAGGAGTGCGGAGTGCAAGCCCAAGAGCGTTGCCAACTTGGCTATTTTCTGAGTTTAGTTTCTGGAAAAACAAAATTGGTATTTTCCACAAGAATTTAGATATTTTTTCAAAATTTTCAAGTTGGTTTTGTGTTTATTAAAATTAGTTTAAAGGTTAAAAATATGACTACAATATTTATTTTAAAAGGTTTCCAATATTAACTCAAAGATCACAAAATGAGAATGAAACTATTAATTATTTATTAAGAATTAAATGAGTTTATTTTTATCAGCAAAATAATTAAGTTTGTCCATTTTGGAATGGTTAATATTCAAACGTTATTAGCAGGAGTTTTTCTAAACTTTCTCTTTTGAAATTCTTAAAAAATGTGCAAATTTAACCATTTTAGCCATTTTCCTTCACCATTTTAAAGGGTTTTCCCAGCTATGTACAATGGCCAATGGAAGGCACCTCCGGTGGCCAGCTGCCTGGCTGCCTTGGATCTCCTGGCTGCCCCCGGAATGGTGGATGTGGATGGTGGGGCCGCACTTGCCTATGCGCATTTATCGTTTACGTTATTTCTCGGCCGCTAGTTTTCCAGTTAGCCGCAGTTAGTTGAGCTGCATTTGGCTCAAAGTGAAAGATTTACGCGGCCTCTTCCGAAGACTCCGTTTCTGCAGCTTCTTTTTTTTCCCTCTCCCAGTTTTTCTTCTCTTTCTTTGGGCTCCCTTGCCGCGGCGCATGCGTGCCGTTATGGTTTATTTAATGCGTTTTGAAAGTGCATTTTCATGTTCGATGAGATTGATGAGAAAATTTGATTTATTTTTTTCCCTGCCTGGATCTTCCATCCGCAGCTAGTCTGCTATATGTACATATATATATATTTTATTTCCTACCTATGCCTGAACTGACCAACTGTCTGTGTGTCAGTTACATTTGCAGGTTGCGGCATTTTGTCAGAGGGACAGTTAGAAAACTGAAGGCAGGTCCGACCGACTGCCAGCCTGCCTGCCCGTTAAATTGTTCACCGATCTCGGATGGATCTTGGGATCTCTTTGGATCTCGGCAATCGACAATTGGCAATCCATATGCCATAAATGGGCGGTCATGAGAAATGCGCTGTGGCATCCGCTCAATGCAATGGGAAATGTATCGGATCGGCTGGCAGTCTTGGTCGGGCGATTGCATAACTTTTGCCTTATTGAAAGCGCCTCACATTTGACCGCTGCCGCAGATTGTTGTTTAAGGGAAAAGTTCAACAGACTTTTAAAAATTTTCAAAGAAATTTTAAACGTTTAAATGCTAAATTCTCAAAAGAAAAGAATAAACATATTGTTCCGCATCTTGATAATATTTACATACATTTTAAAGAGATCTATCCGTTAAGGCCCACTGTCATCTGAAGGCCTCGCACCCTCCCCTCCGATTGGCTCCTTTAAAAAAGGGGCAATCATTTCGCTGCCACTTTAGCCACATTGTTGCCAATATTAGTTGCCACGGCCAGGTTAATATCATGATAACATGATAAAAGAGCATTAAAACGCGTATCCTCTTGGTTCCCGATCACGATCTCCCTAGTGGCATTAATAAACGCATCGTTAAATGCTGCAACAGTTAGTTAGCCCGGCCTGAATCTCGTTATAACTGCGATCCCTCCGCTAGCCGCTTATTACTATAACAAAAACAAAAAAGAAAAAAGAAAATAGCTTCACACACCACAGGGGGGGTCAAGTTGCAGACGCTGAAGTCACTGGATGCTTTGTCAAATGGAATAGCTATGGGACAGTGCAACCACAGGCAGGATTTTAACATTGAGCAAAAAATAATGAGCTATTAAATTTAAAAAAGATAAAAAACAATTAAAAAGAAATCTGCAATTTTGTATATTTATTTGTGAGTTAAGCAGAGATTGAGGGTTAACTTTTAATCTTTCTGTTAAAATTTCGCCGTCGGTTAGGTTTGCTATTGATAAATTTAAGAGCTAGCAAATGCAGGAATCCAGACTGCCTGTCAAACAGAGCTGGAAATAAATAGATTTTCAGTGCATTGATTTTATAAATAATATTTTTTAAATAAATCGATAAAAACGATTAAAATTGAATATTTTTTTCCATCCAATTGTCTGTTTTAATCACCGAAGGTTTTTTTATTATTGTTCTTTGCATTTTATATATAGATATTTGTGTTTAAATAAATACGTTTTGGTGTTCTTCACATTTTATGTGGCATTGACAATACTTTTTTTATTAGTTTTATAATGCGATACTTCAATATAAAATTTGATATATTTTAGATACCAATATAATTTTATATACTAAATCCGAAATGTAAAACTTTTACTTATTTCTGCAAGGAGTTCACATACGAGTCGATTCTAAAAATCTGTGTATCAATGTATCACATAAGTGGAACAAATCTATTAATCGATTATAGAATTGATTTTATTTCCAGCGTTACTTTAGAATCTTTACAAGCTCTGAAAAAAAGGAGCCCTTTTCTGATAGCCAAGTGAATAGGAGGATTTTTAGAGCTGTCTTAAGTGATTTCCTTTGGTAGCGCTTTACAGCACAGTTATGCGCATTACAGCTATAATTGCTAATTAACAGCACTATGTTATTCTTTAACATTCAGATCAATTTTAGGAGGGTATAATACCAATTTCCTTTACAATAAGCTTAGCTGGTGTTAACTTTGAGGATTTTAGGGGTAGAAACCAAACCTAAATCGTAATATTTTATTAATTTATAAAATCGAAGACTATACTGCTCAGTGTACGATGGCAAATGGGTTGCAGAGCCCGAGTGTTGCTGGCCGCAGCATCATTTCGCTGTCGCATGTTGCATAATGTTTATTAATGCACAAATTTTTACGACGCCATGTGGAACCTTTAACGATCCCTCTTAACGATTACGCCCCGGTTCGGTCGGCCAATGGCTCCTCAATAGGTGGCTTCAGTTCGCGATGCTCCTGCTAGGCTAGGAAATAATTTTCTTTTCGAGAAGAATGCTGCTTTACAACCAGCATGTACGTACGTACTGCTAACCGTTTGCTGCTAACAATTTAAATTGCAACAATTTACAATTAACCACGTTTGTGCTCCATTTCGCTGTCGCTGATTATTGCAAAATGAGACAGCGATCCCAATCCCATACACACTTGGCCATCTCGCGTCTAACGGTCAACGAAAAAGGTAGAAAACAAATGGAAAATGGCAAATGGAAAAGAAAAATGCACAAATGCAACGCTCTCCTCAGCCACTAAGCAATTAAAATTGCGGTCTCCAGTCGGTTTGCCTGCTAATTGCTCCTAGCATCGAACTCCATCTACAATATGGCCATCCTCTCCGCCTCCACATGCCGATGCCACACCCATTTTCCACAAGGCCGCCCCCGAAAGACTCGTGAAAAACTGGAGGAGTGGTGGCATTCGGGCGCCGCCTTCGTCTGGTAACTTTAACTCAACTTTGGACGAACTGAAATCAATTGTTCGTCCCCACAGAAGTCTCAATCGATTGCTAATGCACTGAGAAGTAGCGATAAATAATCGATAATTTAGGAAATATTAACAGCAACAGTATTTTTTCTAGACTTAGTTTAAAGCAAAAAACAACTTCCCTGGCTGTCATTATTTACTCTCACTTAACTCCTGTTTTTTGTACTCATTTTCTCGCAGTGCATCGGTCCACTAAATCACTCCACCGACTCTCTTCTTCTCTGCTGAATTACTTGGTATTAAAAAAGCGTTTTCCAACATGGCTGGCCGCCCACTTGGACGGCTCGTTTGGCGCGTGTTTGCAAGTTTAGCTGTTGGCTTTTCCATCTTTCCGTTTCCTTCCTCATCACCGATTCCGCTTTGACCTTGACCAAGAAAGTGCACTCATCTGGTTGTGTGTGTGTGTGTGTGGGCGAGTGGGCGTTGCCTTTGCGTGAGCTGGCAACTTTTCATTACATAATGCGAATGCGGGACCTTCAAATTTTCCGGGAAGCTGTGGCACCCTTATTTACGCAACTGCGGCTGCATTTTCCATTTTTTTATGCCCCAGAATGTCAATAATTTGACGATGTACGTGTTCAGCTGTCACTGGATTTAATCTTCGTCTATAATTTAGGTTTCCCTTAAAAGCACTTTAAAATGGGTTATTTAAATCAATTCTACATTGTTATTGGTTTTTATTATAATTTTTAATTTATACATCTTGTTGTTCTAAAAGTATCTTTAAAATGTTGTAAAAAACTGTTTAATTTCAAAATGGGTCATGTTGATTAATAAAATATATTAAAATAATGCTTTTAACGTTCTTACTTCAATATTGGCAATGGTTTTAACAAGAGTATGAATTGCCTTTTAAGAAAAAAAAAAGGAATATATCTTACTGTAATTAGAAACTATTAAAAAATAGGTTTCTATACCATATACATATACGATTTTTACAACGGTTAATACTTGATTATTTTATTTACGAATTGAGGCGAATTTTTATTTTACGAGTGTAGAGACGATGCTCTGCACCGGCTGTAAGCTGCAATTTGATAAACGTGCCGACATTAATGCCGCCTGACATGAAAAGCCAGCCGCCTTCCAGACCTGCTCTAAAGTTGCGGGGAAATTGCTGCTCAAGTCGCCAGAGGAGAAAAATAAGGAGTAAACAACAAAGACAATGAGGACATCAAGGACATGCCTAGGACTCGGCATCGTTTTAGCCAAAGATGTGGGACTGTTTCCTGGTAACAGGCATTTTCATTCAGGATATTCAAAGGCGAAGGCATCCTTATTGCATTTTTTACAAAAGCTATTAAAGTTCAGCAGGTTTCAAATAGGTTGGAAATAACCTACTTTTGAAGTGGGAGGAATATACATATATGATTAAATTTATTTAATTTAAATGTACTTCTTTGAACAACAAAAACACATTCCTTATTAATAAAATTTCCTATTAATGCCTGCACTTTTCTAAAACTCATTTTAACAAAAAGTAACTTTCTTTGCAATCATTAAACATTAACTTAAAACTCTAAATATAAAACTAAAAACCCAATGGCTTGGATATCGTTTTCGGATATTGCGATAATCGAAACTAAATTTTGATAATTTGGCGCGGTAATTTTCTGAAGACATTTCATTAAATATGATTAGCGGATATCATATCTTCAAGTTAGGACTATAAATTTCGGCCATAACATGCACGCGGCCATAAAAAGTAATCTCAAACTGTTCAGTTTCGTTGAAAATATCCTGGCTTAAAGTGTTCATAATTTGTTAGAAATTGTGGCCTATGCCGAAAAAGAAAATTTCGATCTCGTGACAAGTGAAAAGATCGCCTTTTTCTTCTTAGTTAGGAGCAGACTACAATGTGTATTACAAGCAATTAGAGCATTTATTTTTATGCCGAACATCATTTGGGGGCATTGCGGCATTTTGGCCGAGTTGCCTGTAATTTCGGGCTCTCGGCCAGTTTACCGCTGATGACCCTAATTAAAAGCACAACCCGCGCACAACCCAGCAGAATTTCTCGACGGTGTATATGATGGGAGTAGACGAAAAGGCCTTTACGATCGCCGCCGCGACTTGGACCGCAACTCTGGCATCTTCGACGGCATCAGCATATGGGGGTTTTTGGTGGCTGCAACTTACAAGTGGCGGCTTTTACGACTTCCATCGCTAGTTACAGTTAACATTATTACAACCCGGCCCCGCCAACAACTACTAGTGCACTGAAAAAAAATATATATATAATCATTTTAAATTCATATTCATGAACTAGGAAAAAGCAATATAATATTACCTTTTACATTTCGATTTTTATCATTATTTAAATTCTCAAGCAATGGTTCCTTGTATTATATAATAAATAATACCTCGAGATCTTAAAATATATCAGTCCATTTGCCATCTAAACATGATTTTAAGAAAATATTCTCTATATTTATATCCTTCCCTTTTGAAAGATATTTTTTATTTGAATCCTCAAGCAATCGTTTTTTATAATATATACCAAATAATACCTATGTACCTCGGGTATATC
>VNJV01011044.1:0-15637 GCA_008042635.1 Drosophila nikananu
AGAGAAAAAAAAAATGCCGGTGCTAATCCCGGCCACAGAAACCTCATTGCCAGCCGACCCATATTTTCCAGCTTATTCCGCCAGGAGGAGGGAGGAACTTCCGCCGTTTGATATTTGAAAGTTTGAATAGTTTGTTTGTCTGTCTGTCCGTCCGCCTGCTTAAGCATAATATTTTTCCCCCTGGCAGCGCTGGGCTGTCTCCTCAATGAAACGGGCCGGAAATTGACTGGCGGCAATGAGTTTTGTGGCCACAGGAGATTCATTCCACGTTCTCGTTCTCCCTTTTATGCCCGTCAGTCAAAAGGACTCACTGCAGCCGCTGGACACCAGCAGACTTTGCCACGTCAGCGGGCCTCTGGCAGGGAGAAGCCTTTGAAATATGTCACAAGTCAAGTTTTTCATAAAGAGACACAGGTTTTTAAGCGAAAATTTATATGATTTTAAAGAGCCTTAAAAACACTCTTGTTAGCCCAAATTATGGCAGAGAAATTAAGTCTTTTGGTTTGATTATTAGATTATAGATTATAGATTAGATATTAGAGATGCTGAATTTCTTTTCTTTACCAACGTCAGGACGTCGCCGACCTGGTTTTGACCCAATAAATCAGTAATAGCATTTTAATATAATACAAAGTAATGTAATAATAACACATTTATGGAACTTTTTTGTTATTCGACTTTAGCACCAATATAAAATATACTATTTTAAACAGAGAGAGGATATAAAAACCAATCAAAATTAATGTTTAGCAACTTTAACTCCAGTTCCAAAACTGTAGTATTTCTAAAGCCCTTTTGAAACGACAATTAAGTAACGAGGAGAGTCAACCGGCCGCGTAACCTTTTGACTGGCAACCGTTTTCATTGCCGACTTTTTGGCGACCCCGCTGGTGAAAATGGGGTGGACCTATACTTAGTCAGGGTGACACCACATGGCGTGCACTTAGCCGTGTAACCGCACCCCCGCCATGGCCAGCATTTTCGGTCAGTGCACAATTTTTCAAGTGGCTTTGGGAACCAAAATTGCTCTCCATGCACACAAAATATTCAGTGTTTTTGCGCCAAGCACTTAACACACGCCCACCGCTGTCCAGTGATTTGTTTACACATTTATTTTTTATATTTTTGATGAATTTGATTCGACGCCCGGCAGCCCCCGCCTTTTGACTCTTGACTCCTTTCCATATCGGATTTTGGTCTTGTTTTCCGAGTGATTTGATACAGGGGGTAAATGGATTGGAAATTTAACAATAAAATCAATGGCTAGAAGTTAAGAACTTCCTATTCCTATGAAGGTGTAACTATTAGAGGAGGGAATGCTTGATAACTTCTAAATAAAAAGTGTATAATAAACTTTGATTAGAAACTAGAGATTGTTAATAGTTAAAAGCAATTTCTTGATTCAAATTAATTGAAAAGTTTCCGTTTTAACATTCCCAATAAAAGCTTTTATGCTGTACTTTAAAACCAGAAAGGAAATCCCTAGAGTCCTTAAAGGATGCACTAGAATTGACTGCAAAATCTCGGCCTTGACATGACCAGAGTCAAGTCCCTTTGGTGTTTGGCGCTAATCGGAAAGTTTACGACTCACCATCGCCGGGATCGTAAACAGCTCGTTCCCGCGTCTCCTGAACATTCTGAATATCCTGGACATCCGATGGCGGTGGCTGTCCATGCAGTCCAAAGATGGGGGGAAAGTGCAGGCGCTGCGGCACGGATGCAACAACATTGCCTTGGAGTTCGCGGTTGCCCTCCACTTTGAGCACGTCGCCCGGTTGCCCGGACTGTTGGGCCGAGGCGGTGAGGAAGCCTACGGCTACGTGACGCGTCCCGCTGGCCAGGATCGCGGTTGCCAGGATGCACAGTGTCAGGATGTCGGGCTTCATGACGGTGTACTTCTTGTATATATACAGCCTCTCTCTGAGTGTCCTCGGGATTAAGGCGCGGGTTGTTGTCTTCCGTCGATGGTGCGCAAGCTGTAAAGCAAGGGAAGATGTATGTACATGAGGGTAATTACCATCACTACCACCTAGGCCAGGGATCTGTCACTACCCCAAAACCCTCTCCTCGAACCCCCAGAACCATCGCGTGGGCGACGCTTTGTGTTTAAGCAAACAATGCGCACATAAACACGCAAACAAGAGCGCGGAGGAGCACCAACAACACCCCAAGTGAAGACCGCGAAGGAGCACGAGGAGCCAGTGGGTGGGTGGAGGATATCAGGAGCATATTGGGTGGGGGAGGACATCATCGTCGTCTCGGTAAGATAACTGGGCGGCTCATTCTTTGGGGCTTTGGTTATGCGAGAAGGCTTAATCTTTCGCTGGCACTGTGATGCGAATCGTCACAAATATTTAATTATAGATTTTGAATTTCTAGATTTTCTAGAATTTTATATCAGTGAAAATAGTTGATTTTGAAAAATTTAACATATGTTTTTCAGATACTTCTGCGATTTCTCTTTAAGTTCAACGTTTTTCTTTCAAATAAATAAAATAACAAATCATTTGAACTCATAAAAATAATAATACTACAGATGGAATTTTGAAAATATGATTTAGAACCATCGTATATGTATATAAATTTATTAAATATATTAATAAAACAGCTAAAGCTTAAAAACTGTCAAAAAGCTTTCTCTGAACGTCAAGTAAAACCCCTGTTACTAGTTTTTAAACCTTTCCTTTCTCAATTAAGCCACAAATTGACAAGTTCCATTAAGGAATACCATTTTTTTTAAGTAAACATTTGACCACAGTAGGCTAGGTGTATCCGCTCTTAATTTTATTATTATTTTTTTGACATGTACTGCACTGGTTTTTTTTATTGCCTCCGCCGCCGTTTCATTTAATTAAGAATGTGCCCGTCGCTGACGTGGGCGGCAATGGGTTAAAAACAAAAACCGTATGGCAAGGGGTTAAAAGGAGGCTGGTGGTGGGCTTAACTCTTTCGCAGCGGATTTGCAGGCCATTAGCCGTGGAAAAAGGCTGCCAGCCTCCAGCCTCCCTCATTGTTTTCCTTTTCGTTGGAAAAAATTTATATAAAATGAGTTGCATGGGAACTTTTGGCACTTGCGGTTGAGCTGGTCGGAGGAGATGATGTCTAGGATCCGCCTAATTTGTCAGCCAAGGGAGCGGAAAGTATGGTTTACTTTAGGAATTTTGTATAAAAGAGAGCCAAGTGTGAAGATTTTTCTCATAATTAAATGTGAAAATTCATTATTCATCTTAAAGGACTTGTTGTAAATGTAGGCTAAGTTACTCAGACTTTAAGAAACAATTTTGGTTTATTCCCAACATAGTTGATATTATTTTAATTTGGTTTTTGTATTTTTATAATCTAAAATAATGGGGCAATAAATACAATAAGTTAAACCCTTAAAGTTATAATTATTTACCAACAGAAAATACTCAAAGAAGGAACTTTCAAAGGTTTACAAATTAAGCAATTTCGAAAAGATTCTTTGTACACAGAACATTTTTTCCCAGAAAACTGGTAACTTAAAGACGAGTTTTTCCTGGATCTATAAATAATGTAAATTCATTTAAATTGCTCAAATATTATACGCTTAATTGGGCTCAAAAAACCTCAGAAAAAAATATAATTTAGCTCGGTCACGCCCTTTACAAAAAAGAAAGACAATTTACTGAGTTCATTAAGGAAGAACTTTTTCCTTGGCCATTTTCTTTGACATTTTCCCCGTCACGTTTTGATTGAGTTTGATTGCGAATATTTACAACTCAACTGTGAAGCCTGTAATTTAGTCTAAATATTTGCGAATTCTTGTATACCTTTTTTTGTCTTTATTTGCTTAAATTTCTCTTCAATAAAACACTTTTAAGTGCAATGTTTTTTAATTTATTATTTTTTCCGCTAATTCGCAACAGAAATACACTTGGGGCATTTCCTGAACAGCTGAAACTTTTTCAATTACTACACTTTGATTGCCACTTGGAGTGAAACTCAACCAAAAATTACCCAAAGTGGAAAGGGAAGAGGGACAGTAAACAAAGCAAACACGAATCGTTGTCAAAATGCTTTAATTAACTTGTTGACTCAAAGTCAAAAAGCGGGGAGGACGGAGCCCACAAAACACCAAAACAAAAAATCAACACGAAGTTTCACCCACATTTCTGGGTCCCCAGGGTGAAGTAAAATTAATTTAGCGGTCAGGGGACTATCCTACGCGGACTCTATATACAAGAGAGTCCATTACCTGTCACCTGTTTTCCCTGTTTTCCCTTTTTTTCCCCCTGTGTCCGGCTACGTTTTCGCAATAAACGCTTGGCTAATTGCTAAATTGAGCTGAAATGTAACCGAAAGTGGGCCCTGAGCCCCAAAGGATATGGGATATAGGCTGTGTCCTTAACTATATGTCCACCCACTTGTGTGTGCTGTCCCGACATGTGTCCGGGAATAGTGCAAAAACTTTGTTTAATTAGCGTTAGGGGAACTGGTAACTGGGAACTGGTAACTGTGTAGCTCTGGCCAAGTGCATCTGACATTTGTCCCCGGTTTAGTGCCAATTAGACACGGTCTCCTTGTGTAACATTGTTACATAATTTTCATATTTATTCCAAATTTATTGAATTGGTCGCCAGCCAGCTGGTGACACTTGTCGAATTTTCCACACAAAGAGTATGCCAACCCAAGCATTTTTATTTTTCAGCGGGTTTGAGGAAAACCAGATGTCTTACTAGACATTTGAGGGTTGGGAATAAGGAAAAGGGTGGGTGTTTTAGTCAATTGTAGTTGGGTTTTTTCCTTTTTAATATGTGCTAGATTTTTATTTATAAAGTTATTGAAAACCCCTACTACTAGTAACCTATATGTTAGTAGTGAGTTCTATTTATTTACGGATAAGCTTAAGGAATTTTTCTTGTATATTTCTTTTTAGATCAACTGTTTTCTAAGCTTAAAGGATTTAAAATGTTCTCAATGTACGCAAAATATATTTATTGGAGAATTTAAAAGCCCAGAGTACTTTGTAAAAATGTTTATATTTCCGATACTATTTGAAAGAGATTCCTGTTTTAACTTCCCCTCAATCCATGCTTTTATCTCTCTAAAAAATCTCTTCTTTTTAATTGTCCACCCTTCTAGCTAGTAACAACTAAGAAATCCCAATTAAATCTTATTAAAAAGAGCACTCTCTGCTAATGAAATATTAAGCCATTGAGCTGTATATTAAATTCGACGTTTCTGCTTCAGTAACCCAAGAAAGTTCTCTAGCCAGGGGTATTTAATTTGATACCTCAGTCAGTTGCTAAGGTCCAGACAAAAAAAAAAAAGCAAAAACGCTGACACACTTTGGTAAACAACTGCAAGGACTCGGGATAAATTCCAGTGGGATGCCGTCCTCACATAGAAATACCTTTGAAACGCACCTGAGTTCTCTACTGAATGCTTGTGATTTTTATTTATTTCTTAATATATATATTTTTTGCACATGAAAAGGGGAAAGTTTACTGGTCACCCACCAGGGAGGGTGAGAGAGGTAGAAAGAACACAATTGCTTGACAGCATTTTCCGCAAATATTGATGCTTTCTTCTATTTGTTTCCCAAAGACATTCATTGGTTTATTTGCGCTTGACATTTATGCTTGGCCTTCGGGGGAATTCCTTCGAGGTATTGACATTGATAAAGTATTTATGGCGCACTTTTTGCACAAAAATGTCCAAGTCTAATTCATGTTGAAAGTTCGGAAAACCGCACTTGTTTTTCTAGCAGCCATCTTAAGGCGTCATATGTGGCGTATGAGTGATATTTTGGTTTTGATTTTGCCTGCGGTTATTTTGATTAAAGATTTTTAAGTGGGGATTTGTAGAAAAATATATATTATATTTGTTTTTGTATTTAATTCAAGAAAGAATTATGTTTGGAATTAATTACTCAAATTATTAAACAGCTAAAGTATTTAAAATCACTTCTAGGTTGTTAACATAGAACATTTCTTTAAATACGATTACTAAGAGGCTTGAAGATGTTAAAAAAATATATGTAAGAAAGTAGACAAATAATATAATATATATAATATAATAAATAATAAAAAAACTATATTATTTAAGACTATAAGCATGAAAAAAGTTTTTCTTAAAGAAGCTAAGCAAAAATTAAAGACTAGTAAGTTAGATAATAATCACTTGGTTCCATTTTGTGCATTTAAAGAGAATAAGTTTATGTATTGTTTATTCCTTCTTTAAAATTTGTTAGTTTTCTTTTTAAACACTGTTTTTAATGTTTGTTTTTTTAGTTATTTTTTTGTATTTAAAAGTTTATTACACTAAATACTTGTTCCATTCTCAAGTCACTCTTTTCGGCCTACACAGAAATTGATGACGAAAGCGACGGCATTTCTAGGATTTCGCGACTCGCTTTTGTATCCACTTTTTTAAGGGGTTTCATGGGGCTCGAATTTAGCACTAGCCGGAATGTGGGTAAATATGTTTTCAATAGGTTTTTTTCCGGGAAATCATCGAACTGTGCCAAAACTCACTTTAAAATGCCGCTGAGAAAACAATTTGATTCGCTGAGAACTTGGGAACTTTCGAACTGTGTCAACTGTTGCTCCTGCTACTTGTTGAGCACTGCGTGGCCGACTCGCCTAGCTGCGTCCTTTTATATGGCCCGATCCGATGTTAAAGCCGACTGCCATTGGCCAACAGTCACCAGTCATCGGCCGAGGCGACGCAGAAAAGCCGATGTCGGTGTCGATGTCGAGGCGCCAAAATGTAAAAAGTGCGTAAAAGCTTTGCCCAAGCTTTAATATCACCTCTCTCTGCCTCTGGAATATATGTTTCTGGGTTTATCAATGAATTATTTTCGGCACATTTAAAAAGTTTAGCCCATGAAATATTCCCCTGGCAATTATTCAGCGTGCCAAGATATGCGCGCCACTAAGCAGGCAACAAGTCGCGAAAAGGCGTCACGAGTTCACGGCTTCACCGGCACCCAAAAAAGGTGATAAATAATAAGGGGCAGGGGCGGAGCCATTTGTTGACAATACCGTTTACGGAGTTTGCCAGCCGGACGCGTCATTTGATTCCCGGAATCTCTGGCCACGACGTGGGCGTGGGGGGGAGCTCCGTGACGCCGCGGAAATCCTTTACGCTGCGCGGAAAGTCCAAGGGGAGGGAGAGCTTAACTTTCCCTAGCACTGTCATGGGCTTTTCTTTCTTTTAAATTTTTTTCTTATATCCTTTTTTTTGAAACGATATGTAAATGGAGTTGCTTAAACTATTCTATTTATGGAATTGTGACTGCTATGTGACAGTTAGACCGCGTGAGCGTGACTATTCATAAATCTCATTAGACGTGTTTATTTGGGTCATGCTGATAAAATTGGCACAGGTGTAATTACATCAGAAATATATAAGGTTTATTAATATTTTATTATATCCATGATGAAATATAGAATAATTTCCAGTCATGAAATGCGTTCCAAAAATGTGTTATAATTGTTAAGCTTTAAATAAGAGGATATATTTGAATTGAATAAGTTTCTTTTAGAATGATACTTTTATAAGAATGAATTATTATACCATTGTATATTTATATTTGACAATATTATGTATTTATGTTATCTTAATATTTTATTAATTTGACTGAATATTTACAAACTTTAAAAGTTATAAAAGTCTATTTCAATTCCACTGGCATGCTTTTATTATTTATTAAAAATTTCAGAATTTCAAATTGTATCCAAGAAATATCACTCGTACGTCAAGTTGTCCTAATTAAACTTGTTTATTTACGAATTTGTAAGCTAAAAGATATTAAAGATAGTGAGTACAATTTTGATTAAAATACACAACTAAAATTAAAGGATTTAAAGTAGGAAATAAAATCATTTTAGATTGAGTACTGGAATTACCACTCATACGTCAAGTGGTCCTTCTTACACTTGTTTATTTACCATTTTTTTTAGCTAAAAGTAATTAAAGATAGTGTGTAAAATTTTGATTAAAATAACCAAATAAAATCAAAGGTTTGAAATTATGAAATAAAATCATTTTAGATTGAGTACTTAAAATATCACTCATACGTCTAGTGGTCCTTCTTATACTTCATCGTTTTCATACTCTTTGTTCAAAATAATCAAAGATAGTTTAGTTAAAATTCAACTAAAATATTCAAATAAAATTTCAACTTTCATATTAAGAAACAATAAACTCTATTATTTCCTTTTAATTTGTTTTTTAATTTATTTCAGAGCATTCATATTCAATGTAGTAATAATAATCGATCAATTGCCCTGGTAACTACTAATTTTCAAGTTCAAATTTATTGCTTCTATACTTCTTTCAAACAGAATCTCCCCTACTTGAGCCAGAACCATGTCCTTGCCCAATCGTCTGTCTGACTGGCTTCTCCATCCAGCTCCACTATAAATCCGCGGGTTCAGGGGTCACTCAAGTTGGGGATGTCAACAGCCGTGACAGCCCCCGAGGCCTCCACAGGAACGAGGACACTTTGCTGTGAAATAGCTGTGAGTAATGGAGGACAATCCATACGATTTGCATTCGCATCGATCCCCCCCCTCCCTCTCACTCGATGTTTTCGTTATTGTTTTCAGGATGTGTGAGTGTTGTTTTGCCCTAAAAGGCGGCACAGCAAAAATAAGCATATATAGGGTTTTCCTCCCCAAATTGCCGGTGGCAACCACAGAAGATGACACTTACCCCAAGAAAAAACCAATAATAGCAGCTCTGGAAAAGTTTAAGTGCTCAAACAGGCAAAGGGAATGGGAAAGGAGAAGTTTGTGGGGGAGGAAGCCCCTTGGCAATTCATATTTTTGGCCAAGACCAAGGCTATTTTAAGCCCGTCTTTCGTTCTCCGGACGCTGGGTAAGCGGTTTGCGACTTAAGTTGCATCAGCAGACCAAAGTCCAAGCGGTGTGTGAGTGGGTCACCCCATCGCATCCGTCCAGTTCATCCATCCAATCGTTTATCCTACCAAGTGCGTCACGCCCTCCAATCTCCTCACATGTGTGCCATGGCGTGGCGCGTCGCTCAAAGCCAAAAACAAATTGATAAACAAATTAGCGCGACTAATTACGCTGAGATTTGGCGGGGGCGTTCTGGAAGCACATTTTACTTGGAAAATCGCTTATTTGAGTGCGTTAGGCATTTGGAAAAATGGCTAGAGATTCAAAGATTAGATGTTGTAATATTATTTTTTTCATTAATTTTGAATGGATAATTTGTTATGATTTTTTATATATTAGTGGTAAGATCATTTCTAAATTTGTGCTTATTTATTTAAGAGAAATTGAATCATTTGCTAAGTTTAAATTTAAACAAATCTTTTACACTTTTATTTTTAATTCAATTTTGAATTTCATACTCTTTATGAACTTTCTGGTGAAATTGATTTCCGAAACACCCCAATTTCGCCCGCCCGCATATGTATACTACGTTTTTTTTCCGGCACTCGTATCACTAAGCAAATATTTGTAGCATACTTGTTGGTGGCTGACAAGGCATTGAAATGTGCAATTGAGTCACGCGTTTGTTTGGTTTTTTGATTTGTTCCGTAGACTTTATTATAATTATGGACGCCTGCAAATGCGGGCACTATCTGGCCAAGTGGCCAGCCTTAATTAAGCCCCATTGGACAGATATCAACCGGAATCGCGGTGATTGAGTGACAGGTTCCCTCCCATTCCTTGTGGATGACGCTGGGCAACAGCAAACAATAAAAATGGCTATTTGTTTTTTGCACAATTTGGTGAAATATTTCGGTTTCCGAACGTGGGCAGCGGGGGAAACGTAAATATTTGGCCAAACTTTGTAAAACTTGAAGAGGAAAATTTCTGGGGGAACAATGAAAAGCGCTACGATGGGAAAACTAAGCTGGTGGTGGTGGCGGTGGCGCTGGCGGCAGCTCGGCATCATCGCTGCCCTCGCCCTCCTCCTCGCCCAAATCTTCCTCTTCGCCCTCCTCCGGCGCCTCCTCGAAGATCTCGCCCGTGATGATCTCCTCGGCCAGCTGGTACAGCTCGCGTATGTCCTGGTAAAGAAGGTTTTATAAATAATTAACTAATATTATAAAATAAAATTCAGTGCTGCCTGTTACCTTGGCATTCCTTAGGGCCACAATCTTTTCGTCCTCAAAGCGAAGCTGATCGTACTGCTGCTTGGAGATGAGCAATCCCCGATTGAACTCATCCTCCATCTCGGCCTCCAGTTCCTCGGCATACTGCTGCTTGGCCACGGTTAAGCTGATGGCATCCTCGCTGATCACCGTCTCCTCGGAGACATCGGTCACATCGTCCAGGTACTTGGGATGCATGGCGCCGTCCTGGAACTCATCGTCCTCCAGCGATGGCTCCCGCAACAACACCTCCTGGCTGGCACGGTGGGCATCCTCAATTAATTCGGTAAGCTGTTGTGTGGTCACCGCGGTCTTCACATCCTTTAGCTTGTCCTCCAGCTGGTTGCGTATACGTAGCTCCGTTTCTCGGAATTTTTGTCTGCAAAAATAGGTAATTAAATATTATATTAAATTAATAATATTTATTAATTATTAGGTCTCACCTGGCCCTCACTATATTCTGTATATCCAGTGGATCCGAGGAGAACGGCTGGGAGACGCGCAGCGAGCGCTCCTTCATCTTGGCTCGCTCCTGCTCCAGGAACTCCTTCAGGCTCTTTTCGCACTCGCGCCAGTCTTCGTTTTCGATGCTGGAAAATGTCACGGGAAAAACGGGGGGTATTAAAGGAGTTTTCCTTTCATTACCCTCCGTGTTGCGAGGCAAACTTCGCTAAACATTCAACTCATGCATATTAATGGCCCGGCCCCCGTTGGATCAAAAAAGAAAGCTACGTTTTAATGATGCGCCCAGGGAAGTAAAAGGGAAAAATGTTTCTAACATATTTTTGCGATACTCTTTTTAGGCAAAGGGCAAAAATTATTTACCAAAAAATCATCAGACAAAAGGCACCATCATTGGAACTTGAAATTTATGATAGCAAAACAAAAATATCTAAATTAATTTATAGCATTTTTTTATGGTTTTATCAAAGGCCTAACCGAACTGTATAACAAGAAATACTGTCAGTTTATTTTAGTCAATTTTTATAAGGCAGCATAAATATTATCTATTTTAGTCAATTTTTATAATGCGGCATAAATATTATCTTTTTTGGTTCCCTAAATATCCTATTTATTTTTAGATGGCCTTAGTTAATTAGATAAAACACTTTATGGCTATTTAATCAGTCATTCACTTGACGCAAATGTTAATAGTTATAAATAGAATATACATATGCTCATTAACATATAATAAGCTAATAAAATCTGGACAAATATATACTTATCAAAATTCCATGAATAATCTATTTTCAATGAAACTTAACCCTGAAAAACGGAAGGTGGAAACACAAAGTGGCTTCATTTTTCCAGGGAAACCTCATGCATATCCTTACATTTCAAAAGCTAATCTTTTCCAGGAATTTATAGAGCATTTAAACTTGTAGGTGTATCCAGGACCAACCCCCATAAAATATGATAATATAAATATTTAAATTATTTAAAAATTCCTGACATATATTTTCGATAAAGCGAACTATTTTTCTAATACAAAAGGCTAATGTACTTGCCATAGAAAATGAATCACATGGAAAAGTCCCATATAAAGTCACTCCTTTTAATTGCAAGACTCACCGTAAAAGGTCCATGCCTCGTTCCGCATCCTCGGTTCTGTACTGCTCCACCAGTAGTTTTTGCTGGCGCTGGCGCTCCCTTTTCTGGGCCAGAAGCTCCGCTTCCTTGGCGGCATGCTGCAGTCGCTCCCGTTCCCACTTGACGCCCTGCAGCTTCAAACGCTCCGCATTCTTCTCCCGAGCGGTCTTTAACTGTGGAAGAAAGGTAAATCTTTAAAAGTGGGAGAACCTCCTCCTCCTCGAACTAACTCACTTTGGCCCGCTCCTTTTGGATCTCCATGTTGGCATCCTTGTTGACCATAAATATGGGATCATCGGCCAGTTCGTCGGGTATCACATCTGACTTGCCTTCGATAATAAGCATACGCTCGCGTTCAACTTCTTTTAGCTGGAAATATTATTAAATTATATCAAAAGTTAGTATGTTTTTGAATAAAAAGTATTATATAAATGATATGTTTTACATACAATACTTGCATAAGTAAAATACGGAAACTTCCCTAAACTCATCGTTAGTTATTAAAATCTAAAGCTAACCTCAACAAATTTATTTCCTCTTGAGCTTTATTTTATTTCCCCTAACAATGTGTCTTTTGCCAAAGATAAATCTTTCCGTCAATGCTTAAATTAAATTAAACGCATTAGCCAATACACCATAAATTTTGCCATCTATTAATATATTTTAACGACAAGACAAGCTGTTGCTCTTTGAAATAATATTGAGGCTTGAGGAGTAAAACCCTGCGGTTAAATATAAAAGCTGAAATGCTGAGGATTGTGGCTCTTTAGTGGCTTAAATTTGGCTGTGTTCTTAGAGGACTCTTTTATGAGTTTCCCTTTCCAATTTTTCAAGCCCATCAGCACTTTTGACACCTTTCATCTGTTTGGGGCGCCGCATTGCGCAGTCCTCGACTTGGATGGAAATGCAATAATCGGAAGCTCCTCCTTATTCACCATTATTTACTATTATTTTTATTTCGAAAAGTTGGGGCAACTGCAATTGCAGCTAGGGGGACATATCGGACAGACAGATCTCTAAGTATCCGTATCCGCAGTGGAGCACTTTGTACTTCACAGTTCGGAGTTCGGAGTTCAGAGTCTCGCATGTCTCGCAGACATAAAAGGCAACCTGCGCCCTGTTCTCCCTCTGTTTCTGGTCTAATTTTTATTACTTTGACGGCTTGGATTTGCCATTTTCATGTCGGGGCCTCATTGAATTCAATTGTTTGTACCTCGAGGCAGCAGCAGGGAGATAGGCAGAAGAATAAGTAGGCGGTGTCGGCGTCATTGAAAAACTTTGAGACACTTTCGCTGCCATTGGGGAAAAAGGGAAATCTTGAAAAGGGTAAAATCGTAATAAACAGGGAAAGAGTAAGGGATTGGGGATTATGGGCTGGCAGGTTAAGTATTAAAATATGAATTTATATTCATTATTTTGTAGGTAAAAATTATAATTTAATAGATAATACTAATTTATTTAAAGGAATAATAATAATGAAAATGAAAATAGCCATTAAAAGTAACTTCAAAAAATGCGAAAAGCATGATTTTATTTCAAATGGACACTTAAGTTAGGTAAATAAATTATCAAAGAAAAGACTTTGATATATATTATTTAAAATATAATAAATGTTTCTCTCTGACCCTAAAATACTATGTAATTTTGCATTGTAAAATATAAACATATAAAATTATGAAAAGACCTTAAATTTTAAAGTATTTCACGTCTAGAATCCTCCTTAAAAACACCTCAAGAACTTCCCTCAGAAACCCAATATTCAACCCTTTCAAGAGACTCCTCCCCCTCTTCCATTGTTATTCTACGTGACTCTCACCCTGGCGACAAAATTTGTTTAGGACTCCGGCGGCGGCTTCTCATATTTTTTTGTTCCCCCGGTTAACTTTGTGAAAATTGAATTACCCGGCAAGAGGACAAATTGGTCGCATTTGTGGCTTTCTGGGGGCCCTAATTTGGTTGTCCATCCGCCGTCGAGATTGCGGTACAACTCACCTCCCTGGCCCGGATGCGGGACAGCAGCTGCTTGCGGTAATCCTCGTCGATCCTCTCGCGCAGCTCCTTCATGTAGGCGCGGTCCGTCAGCTTGACCACATTGGTGCCCATCAGACGCTCCAGGCGGGCGCTAATGCGCGGCAAATTGAAACTGAAAGAGAGAGTATTAAGGAAAGTGAGTAGAAAATTCAGTGAAAATTGCACAAGAAAATTGATAGCCGCATCTGGGAGAAACAATAACAAATGGTAGCCAGAGGACCATGTTAATGACCCAAAAATGAGAGTCAATAATTTTCACGCTAATTACGAAGGGGACACGGGACACGGGACACCTCACTCCACCCACTGAGTGACACTCACCCACTGGTGCGGCCGGGGGTACACCACCTTACCAGGTGGTGGGCTAATCCCACATCGGCGTCCAATCCAATCCGCTGAAGGCGTTTTAGCGCTTGTAACTGCGGGCAACGAATGAGGTCGGGCCGCATTCTGGCCGGTTACTATAGCGCTTTTCCTTCGCTTTTCTTTCGCTTTTCCACTGCTGCGTTTTGCCGCCGTCGCTGCCAAAACGTTTTCGTCTATTTTTTTTCTCTCTTTTGGTTGCCAAAGTTGCCCAAAAAACACCCGAAACCGACAACACAAGGACAAGACGGAGTCGTTTTTGGCTCTGACTACGCCACCACACACAAACCTCCATTTGGCACAATGGGAGGGAATTAAGAATTGGTTTTGAAGTATTTAAATTAAATTGAGCCAGGAAAATTATTTAAATTTTTTAAAAATTTTATAAAGACTTGATAATTTATATTAAAATACAAATAAGGACTAGATAATTTATAGTCTTTATTTGTACTTTAATTTAATATAATTTTATTGATTCAACCAACAAACAGAAATGGGTTTAATTTGTATTTAAGCAAAAAATGTGTTGCATTTATTTGAAAACATTTAATATAAAATGAATTTATTTTCTATGCTTGAGGAAATAATTCGAGTCTTATGCCACTGCATTTGTTTTTAAATAGTTGTGTAACATTTAATTTAATTATATTTATTATCAATCATAAGAGTTTATGGTCATAAATAAGTTATTTTTTTAGAGGAAGTTATTTCCTTATCTTCCTTGTATGTACTTAAACGATTTTTTTAAATTTATAATATGCAACTAAATTATTTTACAGTACTTAATATATTCTATAGAATGCAATTTTATATATTTTATGTTTTTCCAGAGGCATTATATGAAGTTATTGTCTGATATTCTAGGTTGTTGTCTTTGTTTTTTGAATTTAAAATATATAAATAAATTATTTTACAGTAGGTATGTAATATATTTCAAAAATGGAATAAATATTTTATGATTTTTATTTATTTAGTTGCTGAAAGCATTTCAAGTATGTTAATATCTATCCATGTCATAAGTTCCTTACTTCCCGTGTGTTATAATAATTTAAAATATCACAGAACAATGTAATATATTGTTTATTATAAATATTAAAGATGATTATTGAATCCATAATATCACAAAAAAATATTTTAAATATGTTTTAATTATTAACATAATATTAATAATTAAATTATCCTACTAAACACCTCTTAAGCCCAACCACTGTCTTCATAAACTTTGCAAAAATGTGTATATGTGTCCCGTGATATGCACACCAGCCGCCACACACAGCAAGAAAGCACACACATTCTACCCCCCAAACCTTACCCATTTCCCTTGGAAAATTTAGCGTAATTTTAGACATGCAGAGTGAAAGGGTGGCGGTCTTAGCGGGGGAAGACTGCCTGCTGCCTGGCTGCCTGCAGACTTGCTGACTTTCGCTAGGCTTTTTAGCAGCAGAAGAGCGACTCACATGGCGCGGGCCTTCGCTCCTGCCATCTCCCCTGCTTTCCTGCGGTTCTTATATGGTAAATAGGTATTTTATTTCTACATGCCATAAAGCAACTTAATGC
>VNJV01011056.1:0-49838 GCA_008042635.1 Drosophila nikananu
GGCCGCCATCCTGGAAAATATTGCGGAATCTTCCTCGACGCCGCCTACACTAATAAGCACCTTCTGTACGCTTTCATACTTTAGTTTTCCGCCACTGCTTAGAAGATCTAAAAGTAAACGAAAATGTGTTTTAAACAAAAAAAGATCTGGACTGGACAGTAACCAGAAGAGAATCCTTTACAACTACTCACCCTTATCCACGAGATCTTTGTTTTTTATCTTAACCGCTCCAGTTTCGTCATCCACACCGATTCCCGAGCCAAGAACCAAATGCGTACAAAGTCTACTGTCTATTTGCCAGGCATAGAACTTGCTTGTGTTCTTATAATAATAAGAATTCAAATCATATTGGCAAAATATTTTATCTGCAAGGAACGGCCTCGTTTTTTATATTTGCCGGGCTTTGAGCGCGGTTCTACTTACAGTCCCTCGCCGTGCCATTGGCAATCAGAAAAATTGCGATCGTAAAAAGAATCGCAAAAGACGCCATCCCAAGAGGGATCGAATTATGAGATAATTTAACTTTAAATTTTTATGAGATGCTTACACAACCGAATGTTTGGAAAATATTAACAAATTCATAACCCTGTCAGTTATTTTTTAAGTGAAATTTCAGAAAGACTTAAATGTTTCCAGTTCCGTGTGTTTTCAAAGTGAGTTTTGTTTGTATAGGGAGTTTAAGGGAAACAAAGTTTACAAAGGCGAAGATAACTTGATTTATGTTTATTTCAAGGCATATATTAAATATTTTACTTTTAATATTTAACATTAAAGAAGTTTGAAAATTAGAGTAAAATGTGCGGGATATCCAGTACTTAAAGTTATGTGCGATAGAAATATAATATTTCAACTTACTTCTGTGTTTATTATCCAATTATCTATACTCTTTAAAATAAGTTCCTTTAAATATCTATCTTTTCCCTTATTTATAGCCCAAGTTATAAATTCTGCATACCAAGACAAAGTTAATTCTTAAACAAAAGAATTCTTCAACAGGCATTCCTTAACATTACAACATTTCCGTAATCATTATCAATATTTCATATTTGAACTGATTCACTTGCCTGAGGCCAAATCGACTTTCCCCTTGTACATATTTGGTCATCGTGACTAAGTTCTAAGTTGTAAATATTATTAAATGGGCGTTGAATCTAATCGAAAGCCTTCAGTCATAAATATGAATTTATATAATTAGCGTGTAAACAAATTCCCGTGCCACTGGCACTTGAAAAGCCTCTCCTCTTTTACTTATTTGTGCAATCTTTGGTGTATTTTTTAAATGCTCTTTGTTCAGTAGGGACAATAGACCTCCGACTGCCAATTGCAGATGTAGCTGCTGGTATCGAAGTACAATCCTTCTCCGCACTGGAAGTCGTAGCGGATGCCATCGGCGCACTGGTAGTACTTGTTGCAGTCGCTGCTGTGCAAGAAATGGCCGTTAGCGGAGCAATCTTCGCTGGAGCCACCGCCGTTGCCACCACTGCCGCCGCCATTGCCTCCCGGAGTGGGTGCCGGAGTAGGAGCAGCCGTTACACTGCCGCCGCTTCCTCCGCCACCTCCACTGCCGCCTCCTCCGCTCACCTCCTGGCCCAGAGCTCGGTTAATGGTCTTCAGCAGGGGATAGGACTCTCCGCAAAGGCCACGGAAGTCATCCGTCTCGATGGACCACATCATGGCGCCACCCAGGTTCCTTGAATCCACCAACTGCATCTTCATCTGGATACTCTCGACGTTGTCGTAGCCGATCCACTGATCGTCGTGGAAGGCGTAGGGCGCACCGTTCTCCTGATCGAAGACGGTCTGCCAGTTGTTCAGGCAGATCTCATGATAGCCGAGGAAGCCACTCTCCCGGGTGTAGGGGCCAGCGGATCCCGAGCCAATGCACTCGGCTCCCGGATAGTTCTTGGAGCTGTCAGCCATCTGGTAGCTGTGGCCATAGAAGCCAATGCCCAGGATCAGTTTCTCGGCAGGGGCACCTGAAACAACAGGAGGTTAGTCTCTGAAACTCAGAAATTTAAAGAATACACTACGCACCATGCGATAGCCAGTAGTCAATGGACTCGGTAACCTCAGGCAGAGGAGCATTCAGGCCCAAGTAACCATCGAGGGCCATATGGAAGTCGTAGGTCATCACATTGATGAAGGTCAGATGCTGGGAAATGGCCGGAATGTCGTAGGAAATGCTGGCCGATTTCTCGGAGGCGCCCACTGCAATACCCAGCTCCAGTCCATACTTATCGAAGCTGTGAATGTCCCCAGATCATCAATCATTCTACAATTCTCCCCTCCAAGATCCACTTACGTCTCCTTGATCTCGCGCAGCAGAGTCACGAAATTCTCGCGATCCGCTTCGCTGCCTCCCCGCTGACCAGGATACTCCCAATCCAAGTCCAGCCCATCGAAGCCATGCTGCTGGATGAAGGCCAGAGTGGTGGAGACGAAGGTGGCTCGCTTGGCGGGATCGGCGGCCATGGCCGAGTACTTGGTGGAGCCCTCGTTCCAGCCACCCACCACAGCCAAAATCTTTAGGTTGGGGTTGCGCTGCTTCAGAGCAATGGTCTGGCTAATAAAGCCTGCGAAAAGGAATCGGTTTTGAGCTTAGGGAATCCTTGAATTAATAGAATTTAAATTTTACCCAGTCCATCGTCCATGTCTAGCCAGGTGTCCAGGGACTTGAACTCGCCGGCATCGCTGATTCCAAAGAAGGTGTAGCTGATGTGCGTACACAGGGAGGGATCAATGTCCGAGGGAACGAACTTGCCATCGCCAGGACGGTAGTTGGCCCATGTGCCCCAGTAGCAGTTGATCAGCTCTATGGGAGGCATATGTTAATCCCAGGACTAGCTATGATTTATCGCTTTCACTCACTTTCGCTGGAAGCCACTTGGCCCAGGCAGAGGCAGAGGGCTGCCAAAGCCCAAATGGAGAATGTGTTCATGGTGCAGTCAGTCGCTGGAAGTTCACAATAGCTTCGGGCCTTCTGGGACATCGTTTATATAGTCCCATTCCCAGCGAAGCCTTATCGCTAGTATTATGAATTATTACACATATTTGTTAACCATCGCAGCGTTGATAAGTCACCACTTAGCCTACAAAATCGCAGAAATCGCAGAAATAGAAAACAAAAGTCTAATATATTGCAGCGATCGCAAAACTCCTCAATGGTTTATATCTCTCCACTCCACGGATTTCAATTAGGCTTATAAATTTTCGCTTTAGATCAGCACTTTTTGAGTGCATCTTGAGATTGGGTTAAGATGTGTTCCTGAAGTACCCCCCGCAAATTGATGGTGTGTCGTCGACCCGGATGTTCATGATTCAAATCGGTTGCCAGCTATTCCTAAACGCAATTCACCAGCTAAGCGTAAATCACACAATCAACACTTACTGGGAACAATAATAGGAGTGACAATATTATTTCAATGGAGCATGAAAAATGTCATAATCCGTGACTAATTATCGTATAGAAAACAACGTATTTTCATAGCAGAGTAGAAAAAGTCATGGTATTTACCCTGCCTTATCTAGTTGGTAACAATTGAGTTACAAATAAAAAAACACTGAAATTGATATCTAAAAAAGCTTTTATCAGGTGATGAAACCCAAATAAGGGAAGGTGTGAACATTGTTTTCCTCTTTCAAGAAGGCCCTTTGTGTCTTTCGCTTCTCAGTCATAAAATGACTAGGCCCAGCATTGTTTCAGTTGTGTTTGCGTTCTCTGGATGTCCTATAATTTTGCACTTATTGGTATTTTCAGAATATTTTACAGAGCCATACTTGTGAACGTTCCATTAGCTCTTTATGATTGGACCAGTATTGCAGTGAAATTTGTGTAATATTATATTATTATGTGATTAGCGGCCTATGCGAAGCATAAAGAAACTTTAATTTCATTACTTGTAGACTGGTTACTGTGCTCTCTATTATAAAACCAGAACTCCACTTTTCCCCCTATTAAATATGATACATTGCAAGGAATCTATTCATAATCAATCATTTTAATTTTCTTTCGATGTGCTAAACACAAACAAAAAGTAGCTTGTTTCAACATTTAAACCCAACGCAGCTTCCTGTTGATGGTCTTCAGCAGGGGATAGGTCTCGCCGCAGTTTCCGCGGTAGTCATCAGTCTCCAGAGACCAGATCATGGCTCCAGCCAGACCCTTGGACAGGGCAAAGTCCATCTTGTACTGCACGCTGAGCACGTTGTCGAAGCTCACCCACTGGTCGCCGGAGAAGGCGTAGGGGGCGGCGTTGTCGTAGTCGAACACGGTGTGCCAGTTGTTCTGGCAGATCTCGTTGTAGCCAAGATAGCCGGTAGATCCGGTGTAGGAGCCAGCACTGCCCTCTCCACGGCACGGGGCACCGGGCCAGTTCTGGGAAGAGTCCGACAGCTGGAAGGAGCGTCCGTAGGTGCCGACACCAAGGACCAGCTTGTTGGCCGGGGCACCCTGGCTCAGCCAGAAGTTAATGGCGTTCTCCACGGCCCACTGGGGAGAGTTAAAGCCGGTGCGGCCGTCGGAGGCCATGGCGAAGTCGTAGGTCATCACGTTGATGAAGTTAACATGCTGGGCAATGTTGGCAATCTCGTAGGAGGCGGTGGCAAGCGACTCGCCGGCTCCCACAGCAATGCCCAACTCATAGCCGTAGGGAGCGAAGCTAAGGAAAGGAAACCAGTTACTCTCAGGACTGTCAATGTACAATGGGTGCATCCGAGACTCACGCCTCCTTCAGCTCACGCAGCAGGGTCACAAAGTTGGCACGATCGTTCCAGTTGCCGCCACGCTGGTTGGGGTACTCCCAGTCAAGGTCCAGGCCATCGAATCCATTGTTGCGGATCAGGTTCAGGGCGGAGTTGATGAAGTTCTGGCGCTTGTACCAGTCACCGGACATCGAGGAGTAGCGGGTGGAGCCCTCGTTCCAGCCACCGACCACTGCCAGGACCTTGAGGTTGGGGTTCTGGTGCTTCAGGCCAACGGCCTGGCTGATGAAGCCCAGATCGTAGTCCAGCCAGGTGTCCAGGGACTGGATATCGCCGTTGTCGTTGATTCCAAAGAACGAGTAGCTCAGGTGGGTGCACAGGCCGGCGTCGATGTTGGAAACATCGAACTTGCCATTGCCGCTGCGGTAGTTGGCCCAGGTGCCCCAATAGCAGTTGACGATGCCTGCAAATGGAGGGGAATATAGTGTCGGGGGGCGATGCTATCCAGACCGATCCTCCTCCAGGGCTATACTCACGTTCAGCACCGATCACCTGGCTCAGGCAGAGGACTGCGAGTAGTGCCAATAGCTTTCCCATTTCGCAAAATGATGATACAGTCTCGCTCCTTCAAGGTATTTATACCATAGCCCTCTCGCCTTATCACTTACGGCGATAACTCTCCACTCCACAAATGTTTGGCAAATTTATGGAGGCTTCGTGCTTTGAATTTTAATATTTATGCCGCCCTAGTATCTGTAAGTGAAGTCCAGATTTCGGTAATCCATTATGGAATTTATTATTTATTTTGGCTACTCAGTGTTTTGGTATCATGCAACCTCTGCCTGATGTGGAGACAATCTTTGCAAAAGATTTATTTTGTAATTTGCATTTATTTTTAGATTTGAATGGGGCCTTTGAGTGCACTGATAACGTATTCAAGGAGTGAGTAAGATTTTCATTGAGTAGAAGTAAATTACTTTGAATGGGCCATAACCCTGATTCCAATCAAACACTCTTCAAGATAGCATGGAGAATGAGTTTATGGAATAAGGAACGAATGCTTAAGGGGTTGTTTACAGGAAAACATTTTGGGCAATTGAAATGGAATAAGACTAATTTTCTACATAAACAAAGGCTTAAAAGTGGGTAATCCCTCAAATAATATATTTATTACTAAATAAATATATATGTGACTATAAAACATAGTTTTTAAAGGTGATCTACGAGATCTGACTATATATACTTCGGCTGCTGTTATAGATCACTGCTTACCACTTTTTGGGGGATACCCCCCAAAGGTTTCTTTCTGTTGGAAACTGTTGGAATTCTGTTGGAAGAAATTCTGATGGAATATTTCCGTTTACTGTCTACTTTCAGGCTTCGCAAAATAAACCCCTAACTCCTCAGAGGCATGGAAAACCTCCGAGAGTAACTAGCATACTTAAGAATAAGGCTTCTTTCCTTCAGAAAACACTTAACAAAGTTCCCATTATAAATCCGAATTCCCTTAGTGATTTCTTAAACTTATCGTTTATTTACCAATTCGGGTGAACAAAATAATAACCTTTTCGGCATCAATTAAAAAAAGAGATTCTTCAACAGTATTGAGTAGAAATGCAAGTATAAATTAAATTTCTGCGACCAGTTGAACTGTAAAGCGCTCAGATTAACAATTGTGATTTCAGTGCGTTGTCTCCTATCCCAGAGTAGGACTTAGTTGGTCACATAGATCTCGAACTCCTTGTAGGCCAGCTCCTCGCCGCCGTATGGGATATAGCAGCAACCGTGGGAGGGCTGCACCTTGCCCACCGTGATGGTGCCGTCGTGGGTGGCACGGCCGATGAACAGCGGCTCACCCTCGGCGGTCTCGCCGGCGGGCAGGGCATTGGGCGGAATGTTGCCGGCCTCCACGGGCACCCATTGGCCGCCAGCGGAGCAGAGCACCTCGTATTCGCCGTGTCCGTGCTCACCGCCTCCGTAGGCCACGTAGGTGACACCGTGCGATGGGTGCAGCTTGCCGGGAATGAGGTCGCCTTCGTGGCGGGCACGGGCGATGTACAGCTGCTCGCTGCTGTCGAAACCTCCCTCCAGAGCGTTGGGAGGCACCTCGCCGTTGGCGGCGGCTACCCAGCATCCGGGACCGCTGCCGGTTGGTGCAGAGAAGCCCATGACAGGCGCTGAGGGAGCGGCATCTGCAAGGAGAAGAAGGGATTTAGTCATGGGTTACATTATAAAAAATTAGGTAATAATATTTTTATAAGATGTTCCCTTTTGTAGAACCAACCAAGCCAATCCATTCTTTGTAGAATCTTGAAAATTACTTGTTTCAGAATTCAACAGAAATAAATTTCTGGTCAGTTAAATGAGAGTGATTTTCAAAGTGTCAGATTAAAAAAGATCAAACACTTTGACACCTTGTAATACTTCTACACTGCTAATCAAAGTAAACTAATCAAGTGGGGAAAACACTTGTGCTATTATTTAAATATACATCAATAAACTCACCATCCAGCAGCCAGGAGCCGCTGGCTCCCCATCCGGTGCAGATGCCGACAAAGTTGACTGGGAACAGGCTGCCGGCATCGTAGGACAGGAAGGCGGCGGCATCGCCCTCGCGGCCCACGGTGATGACATTGTCGTACCAACGCACCCAGAAGCCGCGGAACTCGCCGGCATCGAGGATGCCAGGCGTGGGAACCTCGGCCACCTCCGGCTTTTGGCGGTCCTTGCGGATCACCGATTTGGTGTTCTCCCATCCGCCCAGGAAGATCTCGAAAATGGGTCCATTCTCCTCGGGGGCGGGGGTGAGGGCCAGATGGGCATCCTTGGGCGAGCGCACCTTGAAGGTGAAGACTCCTCCGCTGGCCGGGAAGAACTGGTACTCCAACTTATCGAGGGTGTTGATTTCTGCAAAGAATATGAAGTATTAAAAAACTTAGCTATTTGAGGCAACTGTACACTGGTTTATTTTCGGTTGAGAAGATGGGAAAGTTCTGAGGTCTGAATCTCCCTCAGAGAAACCGCTGCAGGGCAAATGTTGTCATAAAAAAGATTCGAACTTGTTGGAATTTAATACTATTTATATGTTTCTCCGCCCATATCTAGATACCACACATACGAATGGGTATATATCATAATGTTTAGCGTCTGTTTTTGTTCTCGCTTGTTTATTAGCGCCGTTCGCATGATGTCATTTTGATCGCCATCAGTTCTTTGCTACAAATTATTCCAGCTCTCTGAAAATTCCACTCAAGCTCGCATTCAAGTCTCGGGCTTGAGCCCGGCTCTCGAGCGTCAAACATTTATCTATGGAGGTCTACTGGGTACATGTTTGTGTTTGCTATTTAGCCAGCGTGCACGAATTGTTTCCCAGGCAGCAAATTTTTCGCATGACATCATTTCTGGCGCATCTTCCCTCGGTGACCCTCGGGTCACCGGATTCGCGTTCTTATTGATTATTGCCAGAGTTCAAGGCGTAGACGTCTGACTCACTGCTGCTGATACACATTTCGGGCAGTTTGGTGGTATGAGCACATTGAAAATCAATTTAATAGGTCATAAATAGCACCAAAAAGGCAGAAGACTAACGTTAATTGTTTCTAGATGATCACACGGTGAAAGTTGCTGACGCCGTCAGCAGGTGCAGTAAATGCTTTTTGCATACCGTACTACAAGTTCTTCTCTCCCGATTAATCACATTTCTATTTTATTTACTTTTAATGTTTGCGATTCTAGGAAAATGTTGACACAATTCAATTTTGGTCGTGGGCCAAAAGTTGCGTTCTTTTTTGTTTTTCTTTTCCTCCGGCTTCGCTGCCCCAATGATTTATTCCATTATCCAACAGCAGAGGAGGGCACTCCACCCACTGGGGACGGGACTCACCAATTGGCATGATTGCTGCTTCCACTCAACGTTGTTCGCTTACTGAGATTCTGAATAAAACTGCCGAAATGGAACCCAAATACCGGCGAAGTAAGCAACGTCCGACGAGAGAGAACCAAAGCTCGGCAAGCTTTTGAGCATTATTGCGAATGAGAGATCGGTGTCTGTCTAGAAAGTGGACGACTGTACCTGACCGAAATAGAAACAATTTCAGGGCGGAGTATGTCGGTTCTCGGCATAGCTTGAACGCTGAGGCATTTGTAAAGACCACATCACCCAAGGAATTCTGAATTAATTATGCTAATTTGTATAAATTGTTCATAAGTTCAGTTCTGGAATTTTTATAAATATTTTATCAATAGGTTTGTTAAAATTACAAGTATCCTATAAATCCTATTATACTTCTTAAAAGCACAACCAAAACTAAATTAAATGAATATGTTATTTTGTTTTCTATATATAAAGATACAGCTGATTTTTTCTGTTTGTACTTCAAAGAAGTAATAAGGCTTAAGTATAATTATTAATCGATTTCTATCCCGAAGTTCTAAGTTACTAAAAATGTTGTCTACTAGGAAGTGTATCAATAGATTCCTTATGGTGTGAGGGTACAAAACCTTAAATAAGATGGTATAGCTAGCCACCTTTGTGACTCAACTGGGCAAAAGCTACCGGTGATGTCATCAAGACTAGTTCAAAGCTTTTTCAATTCATATATGCTCTTTCTAAGGTAACAATAGTTCAGGCAACCGTTTGCAGGGCATAGATTAACATATATATGCTAAAAATTTAATAATTAGTACACAATGTCCAAATAATGGGATTTGTAATTGTTAATATTTAAACTTTTTTTGACAAAAAATGTTAGAAATAAATTTATAAAATAAAACTAAAAATAAGGCTTTTAAAGATATACAATTTTCCGGTCTGAAAGTGTATAATTGCTAATAAGCAAATATATTAAAGGGACACACTTAGAACGTGTTAACTACTTCGTAAACTTAGCTATTCCTCTTTTTTTCTAGAAATCTCCATAAGAGTACTGGCTATTCGTTACCTCCTTTATGTTAGATTTTAGATTTCTCTTTTTGGCACGCTTGGACGTTGTTGTCGTCACTTATTCACGGCGTCATGTGCCGGTTTTGTGTTGTGTTGTCACATGGCCAACTGAATCAGGGCAGCAGGAGCTATGGCCAATGACTTCACTGAAAGAGTGTGAATATTTAATGCTGACATAATTGAAAACAACGGCCTCAAGGAATTGATTTTCCATTCGGTCACCTTATATATTTAAATTGTTTTTTAAGCGGTTTTAAGAATGCTTTTTGGCCCGGCATATTGAAGCATACTTTTAGGGCGCCACTCTGCAAAATGTCGCGACAACGCGTCTTTCTGCTTCTCGTTTTGGCCAATCCACCCTCTGACGGGGGTGCGCGACCTATCATCTTTCCTGCGTCACTTCCTCATTGTTCCTTGGATTCCACTTTTCGGTTTCAATGTCAGTTGCTTGGGCGTCGCGTCGCCGGCTGGTCGCACTCCGTTAACTCGAAAAGTGCATGCGCAGGAGGTGGCCGCAAAAGGGACTTCAGTTAAATAAGCAATTCGGGCTATTTGTGTTCTCAAATACCGCTCGCCGTGCCAAATTGTCTTGTGATAATAGTAGATCCATTGCTCACGCCTTGCAGCTTGGTGTATTTATACCGCAGACATCTGAACACACAACCGCGTCCTCTCCTCAGTGTCAGTGGCAGACGACGGGTAAACAAACAATTTCACTTGCAGAATGTTTACTTTCGCTGTTAACTCCAAAGTTAACAGATCATGTTACGGATAGGGTCTTGGGTTGCACTTGCACTTGCTGGGTTGTTGCATCATAAATACAGATACATATATTTTCCATATGTACAAAGCGGTTTAGGGTTGAAAGAAGTGTCTACAGAATTTCATTACCTTGGGCATGTTAACATAAGCCAGTTGGTTGAGGTGTAAGAAGTACTGTGAACTAAGATTTAAATATATTGTAAAATTATTAGGATAGTTCCAATTCAAGGCGATCTTCTCAATAAAAATATTTAAAAATGTAGGTGACAAAATAATAAATAAAGTGGCATTTAAAATTAATAGGCAAACAACCAAAAAATACTAAAAATGTTGTCTTAAGCATATAACGTTTAAATAGGTTTCGTCCCTTAAATTTCAAAATAACGAATTACATTTGGCAAAATGTATTGCCTAAACTTATGCTGTAGATTAGGAAATGTACATATATCAAAGGGTAACTGCCTTTCTAGTCTTTAGCTAAGTTTTAGGCATAGCTTTAAACAAAATATATCTTTAACCAACATCACCCGTTTTTTAATAACTTGAAAATTTGAAAAAATAAAGAAAAGAAAAAATCTTCGAGAAGCCAAAATTTTTATACTCTTGCAGTTTGAACTTGAATCGGTAGGCCGAATTTAAAATCGCTCTTAACTAGGTCAAAAATGCATTAATATCAATTTTCTGTGCTAGTTTTTATTAGGTTAACAAATCTGGGTTTTAAACTTCACAATTAAAAAATTTAATGTTTTCTGTAAATTTTAATATTTTTAAAGATGTAACCCCTTATGACATGTTGAAAAAATTTAAAATTTTTTTTCTGCCGGATATGTCTAGATGGACTTGGCTGCTGGTGCTGATCAAGAATATATATGATTTATAGGGTCTAAAATGATTGTTTCACTATGTTAAAAGCTTCTGACGTAAATTATAATTTGCATGCTATGTATGTATGTGCCAGAGCTTCTATATAGACATTCGAAAATCCTGTATTATACCTTATAATTATAACTTACATATAGACACATTTAAGGGCCAAAAGTAACATCCTTACTGCCTTACAAACCTCACACACTCAGCATATATGGAATTACCGATTTGGTTAAAGTAAACTTTTATAGTGGATGATGCATTCTAGCAAAAAATTTCGTCACTTTAATCTAATCTTTCGTATATCTTTTAAGCAGAATGCACTCCTTCCCATTGACGAGCCCCCGAAACTCGCACTGCGCAGATAAGCGGGCCAAACAAGTTGACTTTGTTTACACTTTCCCATTTGGTTTTATTGCTCAATTGGCATAACATTGTGACCTTCTGGAATGCTGCGCCATCAGCATACTTGCCTCGGACTGCCGTCCAATTTAGATATCTTACCATTGCCGGTGGAATATAAATTAACACGATTAAATTAACGTTTCCGCTCTCGACTTGTGCGACATTTCCAGAGGCAAGTGAAAATCTGGCCACTAAGTGGATGAACTGATGCAATTGGATCCAATTGCTGGGCTGACCGCTGGTTTTTCTCAAAGTGTCAAGCAGCAATTGAGCCTTAAGTGGCCTAGGGCAATCAACTTGGCATTAAGAATGGGTGGAAATCGCACTGATGTCGAAAGGAAAAGTGAGCAGAGCGAGCAGATTATGTCAGATCAACTTATCGCTCATACGCCCTGTTGGACGTCGTAAGAAAATCAAATAATTCTCTCAAATCTGAATAATTTTACCCGCACAAAACAAAATCAGCCGAAAGCATAAAAATAAACTAAAGTTCACATATGTACATATGTACATATACTATATGTTGGTTTATGGATGTGTGTGCTTGACGAGCCCCCCATACATTCGAGTTTGCGTCGTACGTCTGTGTGTTAACAAACCCGTTTCATTTCGAAATTAAAAGGGGAAGAAATCCAATCAAAACTGGATCTTATCGAACTTTTCGGAACCCTTTGATGCCCATATTTAGCTCGTGATCAATGCAAGTCCCGCTTGGTAATGGAGTTGTTGGCCCCGTGTTCCCATACAATAAGTACCGCTTATGTGTTGTCTCTCTTCAGCGCCGTGTTGGGACTGTATTTGTGTGTGTGTACCCGAGTGATTGCCCAAAGGTCACAGCCGAAGGTCGTTGGTATTTCAAGATGAAAACGTGCTGTTGTTTAGGCGAAACTTGTCAGTTTCCCGACTCGCAGACTCGCACAATTTTTGGAACAGGTTTGGCTGGCAAAAGGGTAGAAAACTTGGCAAGGGCACCTTGGGAATGACTCAAATATGCGACAAACATACTCAATATACACTCCCATGTTAGGTTCTTAAAAATTCTGTTTGCCGGTAGCAGTTTTTGCTGTCAACACGTCAGTTTTACAATTCAGCTGCGAATTGCATCAACAAAAAGAGAAGAAAGGTGCGACAGTAGGGGCGACATGTGAGGGGAGCATAGCGAAGCCAAAGTTGAGAGTTGAGGAAGAGAGTGTGCATAGAGAGTGGAGAGGTAGAGTGTGCCGGCTTTTGTACTCGTGACGCACGTCACACACACACAAAGCACGATCGGGCGAAATTTCCTCTCCCCCTGCGTGAGTGGCTTTTTATCACAGAAAGAGAACCATGAGCACGCTGTTCGCTTAAGCTCTTTGCCTTTATCTCACTCACGTTCACCAACAGCTGTCACTTTTACACTGCCACAAAGAACAATTCCCAGAAATTTAACATAAATATTAAAAGCTATTAGTAAGTTTAAAATTATAAAATATGTGTTATGTTGAAGCATACCTTCGTCCAATATTTTTCAATGAACAAAATTAGCTAAAATTAGCATGCTTCTCTTGTTTATTTTTTAACTGAGATGAGAAAATAAATTAATTCAATATAAAACTGAAGAATCTAATTATATTAATCTGAGATTTTTGCTACCATAATGTAATAAATTAAGTTACCCTAGCACAAAACGCTAGCATAAAAATGTTCTAAAAAAATTTGGCTCCGATTCAAGTTAATAACAAATAAATTAAAAATTAAATTTTAATTTTTCAATTTATTTAACCGCAATGCCTGGCAGTGTACCGGCTCTCCGATATACATACGAGCACATCCGCTCGCTCTCAGTGCCGTTGATATCCCAGTTTTGGATATGTAACGCCGCCGTGGGACTGGCGCTCAGCAAAAACTATTTAATAACCGTAGGTTGCACGGCTGTGATTAGTCTCGTGGCGCGCTCGAAAGCGGAACAAGTTGACCGACGCTGGCGAAAATACTCGAACGGCCGTGATCGAAGCCAAAGTGATAAATGCAAACAACGCACATTATTGGCATCAAGTGATAAACAAGTGGCAGACATACATAAACAAAACATTTTAGCCATATTAAAAGCTGTGCTCCCATCTCGCGGCCCTAAAGGCGTTTGGAAACTACTTATCGCAACGTCCCCGAGCAGCATTAGTCGTCGCACGATGGCCACTCCAGCGGGTTCCTCCAGCAATCCCAAAATGAACGGCAATGGGTGAGTTGTTCAAATTCGTCGATATTATAGAGTAGCTTCCATTGCATAAGTCTGCAGACTGCAAAGTGCAAAATACAGAAAATGCATTTCGCCTGCCAACTGAGGACATCTGTTGTCTAGCTGCTCGCTTTCACTTTCCTGCCCGCAACGGCAGATTTGGCGAATGCCTCAAATGAGTGCCAAGAGTTGTGCGAGCGTTTATATACATAGCTAGATATAGTTTATAGTTTTATTTAAAACCGCCGCTATTTTGCTATTCTGTGCCAATGCCACTGTTTTTCGTTTTTGTTTTCTTGTTTTTATTTTATCTCTCCTCACGCACGCTTACGTTTGCAAATCAGCCGGCGAGCCAAAATCTCATTTTTGTTCTCTCAGTTTTACTCTTTTATTTGTACTTTACGTCAAATCGTTTGCCTAAAGAGTTTGCCATATTGATTTGGAAACCAAATAATTAATGAAATGTCTGTTATAATTAATATAAACCCCATAAATTAAAGGAACTTTGTAAAGGCCAGTATATATTCATTTATAGTAAAATATAGATAATAATAATATTTTTAATAAATATATAGAGTTGTGCCATCTCCCACTGGTTTTCCATAGATAAATTTTAAAAGAAATATTGGACCGTTTTCTTACGAACTCTTTCATCACAATTATCAGGCTTATATGCATATTTTACTACATCTAAAAAATTTCTTTAAAACACAGTTCATATTTTTATCAATCAAGGGAATAATTCCCCATAATGACCTATAAATCATGTTAACGTTGTAATATAACGTAGGGTATACGCCCGCCATCTCATTAACACGTTTGGTAATTATTTCCATTTTTGTTTTCGCTCTGTGTTCACAAGTGTCGTTGACGGCGAAGAGTGCAAATAAATATTTATTTCCACATCGTTAGTACTTAAATACAGAATATATGAAAACTTAAAGAAAGGAATGCAAAATCCAAAACAAATGTAAACCTTAACATGGTTCGTGTTAAATTACAAAATCCGGGTGCATAACCAATGCAATTACACCCAAAAGTGAATTTACAAGTAGCTTAGTAGTTAAGCACGTGTGTTAGCCCGAGTCACATACGACCTTGTGCCGAGCACCTTTGGAATTTTAGAGAATTGCAACGTTCACTTGGAGAAACAAATGATTTTATTGTGGGAAAACTGCTCAAGCCAAGGGCACATTTATCGGTCGAAGGGTTGAGAAGGCAATTGGAAGTTATCAGTTCCTTATCGATCACTGTACCGAGCCCCTCCTTCCAATTGCGCGGCTTATCTTTTCTTCATTACATTTTTCACAGTCTGCTTTCAGGCCACATCAAAGATTTACTGCATACTTTAAGTCGCCGTTGAATGGTGGTTGATGTGTAATGTAGAATTAACCCTGTGTTCAGACACTGCTCATGAGTAGCTCAAAATAAGGGATATATGTAAAATCTTTACCAGTTGTATTCAGAAATTATTTTGATCGATTGAATACCTTAGCTTTAAAACCCTTAAGATCTTACCCTCTTAAATATTTTACTTAGTTTTTTAAATATATTCACATGGTAAAGTATGTGGATACTCTCTTTAAGTTCAATTTTGAAGTATAATTTATGATGTTTTATTGATTATTGTTATCTTTGTAAGGTTTATAGTAAAACCAAGGTAAAGATTGAATTCAGGACACTGAGAATTTTGCTTCTTTCCTACACTTTGCTTAAAATTCCAAAGCAAAATATAAGCAAACAACATTCTCAACGGATTCCTTCATGATATAACAAAAAACTCATTTAGTTGTTGACACTTGCATTAAAAAAACTGGCAAATAAATTATTTGTTTGCACTTATTAGGTTTTTCCTCAAAATAAATTATATATATCTTTTCTAAGCCAGAGATACCTATAAATTATAATAATTACTACAAAATTCACTTGGTTATTTACTCTACAATAAACTGGACGTTTTCAATTTTACTTATGAATACATTAATATTTATTAACAAATTACTCTCACAAAAACGGCATAAAAATAATATGGCGGAACAAGTGTTTGAAATAAATTGTTTGATTTTTTCCACCATTTGCGTTCTGTCACGAACTTAGTTGGCATTTTTATACATTTTTCCGCTTTCCGTTGGACGCTGATCTGCGATTAGTCGTGGTCGGCGGTGTGTCCACTGCGTATACGTAATATTTAATGTACATTTAAGTTCTAACTGTAACCAGCTGTTGAGCAACGCCTAGTCACTTTACCAGATCGCACGGAGAGTGAATATATTAGTCGAGCTATAGCTCTTATTTTCTTATCAGCCCAGACACTGATAGACAGCGCGAATATTCATTATCTGCGCAAAGATCCCCTCTAGTCCAGTTTTAATTTCTAGCTGTCAGTATTCACATCTCACATGAATATATTTAAATGCATGACCCGACTTCCCTCGTTACGGAGGGGCCCTTGCTCTTTGTTTAAATTGTATCTCAGTAGAACCAGGGGATGCACCCAACACCGCAGACTAAGGTGAGTCTGGTTTTGCTAAAACATTTTAAAGAAGGGCTTTATTGGGTATTTGAAATTTTGGTTTTCTTTATTTGCATTTAAATTTTAATAAATTTATATAGGAATTCAAAATAATGTTCATTGTTCAATACCATCTTAGTGAATAATCCCTGTGCCAAATCAAAAATTATTTATTTTCCTGTTGCCATTTGGTATTGATAATACACTGATATATGATGGGGCCATAAATACCACCCCAATTCCTTGGAGTGCAATTCTATCTTATCGCACGATTCCTAAGATCTTGTCGGAGAAAAGCTTAAGGGAATCGAGCGGAAGTATTTACGATTCCGGCGACGTGTCAGTTTGCCAAATTTTTCCACAATATTTTATGCAAAAGCGAATTTTGAATAAAAATATTATCGGCTTAATAGTTCCACTAAAAGATTTTATTGGCTATCAATCTGTCATTCTGCAGATGTGACAATTAAATTAATTTCAAATTAAAAGAAAAAACACAGTACAAACCCAGCAGAAGCTGCAGAAGGTTTTCTTTACATCTTAGGGCCATGGGACAACTTGGTAAATCGAATCTGGCCGGAGTTTGGCGTAAATCCCGTTTAAATTTGATTCTCCATCACTGGGCCGAAGGCAGTCGGAGTGTAGCCTTCAAGCTCTCAACATCGTCGATGTGCTGACGAGCAGCGTTTTCTGATTAGAACTGGGAACACATATAATCCGGGCATATATAGTAATCAGGTGTCCAAGGCAGATAGTGAGCGAGTTATAAAAACTCGCGCTCAGCTGAGCAAATTGCCAATAATAAAAGTGTGTGAAAAGCGAAAACAAGCCAAGAGCTAATTGGAATACAGAAAAAATAAAACAATTGTAATTTGGTGAATAAAAATGTTTGTAATTGCGATCTCGGCATGGGACTCCCAAGCGACTGAAAAACAGAAACGCCGAGCTGAATATACAAAAGCAATTAAATTATAATTTTCAATACAAATTGTTGTGGTTGCTGACATTTTCCCTGATATCTGCTGATATTTTCCCTGCGTTTATTCCGTTCGCGTTGCAAACGTAGTGTCGTGTTATTTTTGCTCACCGCCACGCGGTGTCAGTGATCTGCGGTCCCCGAGTACTTAACATATAAACGGTCCGACGAGCAGCTCGCAATGCATAATATAACGATGGGCGTCTAGCATTAAGGTTTTTTCCTCTGGGTCTCGCTTTGTCAAATCCACCTTCTGGTTTAAAAAATTAATTGTTTCTAATAAAAGAAATATTGATAAAGAATACCTATATCAAAATCCGAATCCCGCCAGACTGGATGATGCACTTGTCTTTGCTGTCAAACCTGTTCAATCCTATTCAAATTTAGTATTCGCAACATCTGCCAGAAATTTGGGAAACTAATTAGCAAGCTAATTTATCCCCTGGTGCGCTTTTAATCTCCAATCGAACCTGCAAGTAATAAAGATAAAGTTATAGATAAAGACGGCGTGGAATGACGCAGTTTTCAACCAGAAGAAATGACTTCAAGATCTCTGTCGTACTTCGTTGCAATAAACAAGACCCTTGATCAGAAATACTCAAAGAACTCTCTTGTAATCTGCAAGATTAAGTTCAATGTCTTGGTTCCGATAAGCGATCGATAAGCCTACTCAACATGGTAGAGTAGTATAATTGTAGGTCGAGTACTTCATATTAATTGAGCTGGCAATCTTGGATTAAATCATGACATGTAATTGTGACAAGAGATTCATATAAAGAAAGATACAAATAATGTCCTAGGCTAGGGATTTCCTTCATAGAATAAATCCAATCATTTTTTGTGCGTATCAATGACCTTTAGAAGGTCTCTCTGCGTCTGTATTTGAACCGTTAAGCAAAGCGAATCGTGCAAGATCTAAAACAAGTTAATTCAGCCCGATGCAGGCTTCTTAATTACATTTCCAGTTTTTGTATTTGCTTCTCCGTTTTCCTCTCGAATGTTTAAACATGTCAGCGGAGTGTACCGTAGCGATGTGAAGTTCAGGTATTTTTGTTTGAAATTTTTTGGCTCAGCCATCAAACGGACCGTGCCTTATTATAGCTAGTTTAGCGATTAACTAAAGCGGCAATTAAGCGAGCGCGTTGAATGGCCCACATAATGATTAATATTGTCCTTGAATGGTTTTTGGCAACGTTTTGTTTTCTAGCCGGGCCGGGCCGAGCCGAGTTCAAAAATCGGAATCGAAAGCCCGTTTGGGCATTGTGTTCGAACAAAGACGTCACATTGAAGGCACCCGGTCACTTAGCGCTTCCCCCGATGACGACAATTGCGATTCATAATCGAGATCTATATAAATGTTTTATAATTTCATTGGCAAACATAATAAACCAGCTGAATGGTGGGAGAGTGTGAACGAATATCCCCATTCAGGAAACTTAATTATTGCCTTCACGTACTTGAAAGTCCCTAGTAAATTCTTGCTATTCGATTCTATAGTTTTGATATCATCTCGCTGGGGGGGTCTCGGTTGCATTTTTATTATGATTTATCAGGAACTAAAGGCGGAATTGTTTGAATCCGTGCTATGCGGAATCGGAAGCCCCGCCAGGGGGAATCCAAGACTATCAATATTTAAGATACAACAAATTTTTGAATTCCCAAACGTAAACTGTTTGGAAACTCATTGCACGTAGCGTGGGCCCAGCTGATGTGACTGTTTTTTGTCATCCACGGTTACCTACTATGTTTTATGGTTTTAAAAACCAAAAACCCTTACAACCGTTCAAATATTGGTTTTTCTATGTTGAGCTCCGTCATGGCGGAACTTAAGTACGCCAAAATAAAAGTTAGATAAGTTCTGCCCCTGAAGAGAGTCGAGCTGCAGCGGGTTAAGTAATCGAGTTCTCTGATTCACAGGTCTAACGAACTGAGATCGAACCGACAGAGTTAATAGTTTCGCTAATGGAATCATGAAATGTTAACCGCTTGTGACGCGCCAAATCATTGATTCAGTTGCAACTGCAACTGTTCCCGGTGGTCCCGGTGTCCGCTGTCGTCACAGAATGTCAGAACAATGAGGCTCGAGCCTGGGGGTTCGACTCTGGTTCTCATTCTCTGTCTGGTTCTGGGCTCTCACTCCCGTAAGGTTGAATTAAAATTGCACAATGGTTCCGTTTATTCGGTTTCCCATTTGTTGTTTCCCGATCTCTGGTGGTTATATCATTGCACTGCGCAGAAGATCAGAGCCCATATAAAGATAATTTATCACTTAATGTTCTTAAAGATATTATGGAAGCATAGACAAGGGTACATATGCTGTACCAGGAAGACTTTCAAGAATTCATGATCTATTGACCTTTGGATGAGAAATGGTGCTATATTTTTGGATTCGGCTATATTTAGCCACCTTTTGCGCCTTACGTCTTGATCTTGATTATATATATATCCATTTGTTAATCTGCGAAAGCGATCCTTATTCAGCAAATCAGTTCAATTAAGACTCGTTAGGTCCATACTACGTATATAGTTGTGTACGTAGAGCGACATTCATGCGAAACGTCGCAATTCCGGTCCATTATTTGGGGCCAGACACACGTGCCGCTAACGCGGATAACCCATTCAAATAAGACAATATCCGAGTTTATTTTTAAAGACATAATGAAGCCACCTGGCGAGTTTTCCCGACCCAGTTTAACATTCCGAATTATAATGCAAATCCGTCGGTAATCCAGCTCCAGCTTTAAAAAGATACATATGTGTAATGTATTTTAGTATTCTTGATAATAACCCCACAAGCAGCAACCACACAAAAAGTAATTAGCGGAATTTTCCAATCTTTTCGTAATTGGAACAGTGCTAATTAGCATTTTAACTAGGCCTAAAATCCCCAAATTTGTTGGCTATCAGCAGAAATGCCTTGGCATTACAGTGGGACCTTCTCCAAACAGAACAAGGCGAACTTAAAATGCACTGCACTTGATGCGGGACCAGCGCTTATTAAGCGATATAGTTATGGATATTTAATTACGGATAAATATTTATTTCAAGGCTCTTAAATGAATATCCAACCACCAGTTAAGCATGTTTGCGTTGTGCTAAACTCATGGGTTATATTCAAGAATTACGAATAGATTGATCCAGCAGATGCATTGCCAGGTTCACGAGAGTTTTGTTTTTGGTTTCGGGCCACTTTGACGTTTTTAAAAATAGACCGAACGCGCCCCCAAAGCACGACTAGGTATCCGCCCCCCGCTCCACCCCATCGGATCCAAATCCGAATTCGAATCCGAATCCGAAACCGACTACTTGCCTCCAGCTCCCCACCCGAGGCGTCTACGATCGACGATCGTTCGCGTTCCGATCGCTCGTCGTCGTCGTAGATTTATGTATGGGGGGGTTTTCTTTTTATAAAAATGGAATCGGGCGAAACAGTTAGAAGTATTCTTGCGCTGACTGGCGCTGGTTGTGCTTGTGCTCAGCAGATCGCATACGGGGATCGCGAGCATATCCTGTCATATATCAGCCAGCGAACTGCAACAATTTGTACTTACTTACAACTCAGACACCGCTCTAACCAGCTGGAACCTTAAGAGTAATTAGCCTTAGATAAGCGAAAAGAGTTCCTAAAGTGCTATGACCAAGTTAGTGACCATCCTGGCGTGCTGGAGCTGCCTGGCAGTCCTTGCCCAGGCAAAGTCCATCGATTCCCCCATCGACTTCACCACAGACAATGATAATGCCATTGCCAAGGATGTGGACAGCGATCCGTTCGACAGTTGGTAAGTGAAATAGAATGGCCCGCAGACTTCCGGACTCTGATCTTTAATTGGTGGTTCTCCGGCGCGTTCATGTATGCAAAGTACTAGCTAGCATTACAATATATGAGTTCGGCTTGAGTGCTTTCCTTTCCCCAGTCCCACAAACGTGACGAGTTGGATATTCGTGCATTAGCTGTAGTCGTATCTGAGATCAAGAGATTCGATTGAACGATAGATACTTTAGACAGGTGTTCACTTAGCAGCACCAGCTGGATACTCGGGCTTTAAATCCATTTAATTTGTGAATTATTTGCACTAATTAATGACGTCAGTTGTGTGTGTGTACTATATGAGAATAGCCAGTGTTATGCTCTTTTATATGGCGGGCATTAGATAACTTACGTAAGTCATCCGGGACTTACTTAATAAATACTTAATGTGGGGGAAGTGATGAAGAATGTTTGAGTAATTTAATAAATTTAAGAATAGAGTTCTTAGCTACTTCAATATCTGGTAAAAACCTTAAGTTACAAATGGTTAAATGTCTTAACTTTAAACTTAACTTAATGGCCCAATATCCCCCATCTATTTTAAATTACAATTCTGTTAGCTTTATAAAATTCGTCTTCTACAAATATTATTATACGCAGAAACACCTGTATTTGTACAACTAAAAAATATATTGCTTGCCTCATTTCCAGCCAAATCTACTGTTTCGGTGACCTCTTGCACACCATCCAAATGGCCAAGCTGTTCGCGGACTCAAAGACCTTTGTGGACATGAAACTGAACAATTCGCCCACCAAGACCCTCGCGGACTTTGAGGCTATGATGGAGGCCAAGAACAGGACTCCCAGCCGGGAGGACTTAAAGCAGTTTGTCGATGTAAGTTAGCACCGCTCGTAGATCCCTTCGCTGGGAGCAAATTCAATAAAATGGTCTTTGCAGGAGTACTTCAGCCCCAAGGGCACCGAACTGGAATTGTGGACGCCCACGGACTGGAAGGAGAACCCCAGCTTCCTCGATCTGATTCCCGACGCGGACTTTAAGCAATGGGGCATGGAGCTGAATAACATTTGGAGGGACCTGGGCCGCAAAATGAAGGACGATGTCCTTAAGAACCCCGAGTACTACTCCATCATCCCGGTGCCGAATCCGGTCATCATACCCGGCGGTCGTTTCATTGAGTTCTACTACTGGGACTCCTACTGGATCATCCGCGGACTGCTCTACAGCGACATGCACGACACCGCCCGCGGCATGATCGAGAACTTCATGTCGATCGTAAAGAGAATTGGTTTCATTCCGAACGGTGGCCGAGTGTACTACCACGGCCGCTCCCAGCCGCCACTACTGACCGGCATGGTCAAGTCATATGTGGAGTTTACCAACGACGACCTGTTTGCTATCAATGCGCTGGAGGTGCTGGAGCACGAGTATGAGTACTTTGTGAACAACCACACGGTGCAGGTTAAGGGTCACAACCTGACCGTCTACCGCGATATGTCGTCGGGACCGCGGCCGGAATCCTACAGCGAGGATGTGGAGACGGCGGAGAACTTTGACACCGAGGAGGCCAAGGAGGATCACTACAGCGAGCTCAAGTCTGCGGCCGAGTCGGGCATGGACTTTAGCTCCCGCTGGTTCATCAATGAGGAGGGCACCAATGTGGGCAACCTCACACACCTGAAAACCCGCTCCATTGTGCCGGTCGACCTGAACGCCTACCTGTACTGGAACGCCAAGCTGATAGCCGAGTTCCACGCCAAGGCGGGCAACATTGAAAAGGTCACAGAGTACGAGAACAAGGCGCAGAAAATGCTGCTGGTGAGTGACGTCATTGGAATCACTTTCGCTGAAAGTGGTTCTATTGAGAAATAAGTAATAAACTAAGCTAATTTAATTCTATCGTTCTAACAGGGCATCCAAGAAGTACTGTGGAACGAGGAGGCCGGCTGCTGGCTGGACTATGACTTGATCAACGAGAAGCCGCGAAATTATTTCTCGCCCACCAATCTCTCGCCGCTGTGGGTAAAGGCCTACAATATTTCCGATTCCGAGAAGATCTCCAAATCGGTGCTGAAATACATTGAGGAAAACAAGCTGGACTCATTCCCCGGCGGTGTTCCCAACACTCTATACCACACCGGAGAGCAGTGGGACTTCCCGAACGTGTGGGCGCCGATGCAGTACATCGTGGTTGAGGGTCTGAACAACCTGAACACTCCTGAGGCCAAGAATTTGTCCAAGTCGTGGGCCATCCGCTGGGTGAAGTCGAACTTTAAGGCTTACAGCGATAACTTCCACATGTATGAGAAGGTAAGCCAGGGGAGAAGGTTAACTATTTGGGAAGTAGTTCCTATAACAAATGGAATTAATAAATTAATCTTGATCGTGATCCAAGGTATCATCTAATCGTTTGTTTTATTCTCTCTTTTTAGTACAACGCCGAACAGTTTGGAGGACATGGTGGTGGTGGCGAGTACGGCGTACAGACTGGGTTTGGCTGGTCCAACGGCGTGATAATCGAGTGGCTGAGCAAGCACGGCCGCGAGTTGGACAACGGCGGAGGTCGAGGCGGTGCAGCAGGTGAAGAGCCGCAATAGAACGAATCCGTAGAGCGAACGAAGCCGTAAAAGCTTTCCATCAGACATCACCATAGGCACCATTGTCATCACAGGCTCAAAGCCAAAGCTCCATCGAAATCGTTGATATCTACATGCATATATTTGTAGTACATAGGAATCCATCCAAAAACGCTCATTTTTGCTCATATTTAGGCTAAGGAAATGCTCTCTCTCCACCATACTATCTATCACTATATCTATGCCGCTGTCTGTAACCTATCTCTGTACCGCGAACAATCGACATCCCGAGCCAAGCACTGCGAATCACAGCACCACAGTACAGTCAGTCAGTCAGCACCGCCAGGAAGCAGGATCCAGCATCTGTGTACTCTCTGTTAACCAATATGTTTCGTCCGCTCCTGTGACTTGTCCAAATTCAAGCAATGTCCAATCAGAACATTAAATGTCTCACAGCAGGCCGAGCACCGCGCAGTCAAGGTGTGGATTCACGCGTAAGTGTCCAATTGGTTGATTTATGTTTGTGAATGTCGACACGCATGTGTACCCCAGCATCAACACCAACACCAGATCCATGACGGACCAGGCTAACCCCTCACCCTTCCTATAAAAAAGACCGATCGAGGGTGGCATATAAATGTAAACGAGACTACTGCTTCCACTATTAACTTTTATTTTTATCTGCGATTCAGCAAACAAGCATGCTTTAAAATCTGCCTAATTACCATGTAATATAATAGAATACTACCACTATTAATTCGTACAAAATACCTACAAAACTACAATCACTGATCTGAATATTTCCCTATCCCAATCCTGTAGCTTCTCGCGTGATGAGCCTCGTGGGCGTGGCGGCTGTTACCATAGTAGCTCTGATAGCAGGTCGTGTTCTATGGTGAGGTAAGTGGTGCAAAATCCCTCTCCACAGCCCAATTATCTCTAATTTCGGTTCTTTTCTTTCCTAATCTCTTCCGCAGAGACTGTGCCAAACAACCAGTAATTGCTTCCCCAATGCGAATGTGATTCCCCCCGTGTGTGCGTGTGTAGTGTTTGTAGTTGTTCAAGAGATTGCAGTATTAGATTTTCATTATGCGCTAGTTGTTGAAGTGAGAGTTGTACATACAGAATTTACATGGGCATGCCCGACATTGTTATTAATTTTAATATATCTAGAAAATACCTAAGCCAATCCTAGCTCCTCGCAACCAAATGAAGACACAAATACAATTGTTAAACTAATTTAGAAACCTCGTTTGCCTTGTATTTTGGAATAAACAAAAATCCCGAACAAACCCAAGCGAACCCTTTGTTGCATGACACGTCCCGAGTATACATTTCATTTTATTGTTGCTTCCTCTCTTGTTTCAGGCGAAATTGGTTTAAGTAAACTACAAACAAACACAATTTGTTTCAATTTGTATATTTGCTTTGAGTTTAATTCAATTATGAAAACTTACCTATGACAAAAGCTTATAGACAACTAACTAATCAACATAAATGGAGCACAGAGGTACGTTAAAATAGAAAATAAAACATTGGCGAAAGTGGATATGACTCGACCTAAGACAGCAAGTGGAAAGGTTTCACCCCCAAATCGTAACAGCAATGAAGGAGCACGGAAACAGAGCAATACATACACACAAGAACTAAGGCTTATAGCCCGGCTGCCTAGTTGGACTGATGATGCTGCCCCTGCTGCTGCTGCGCCTGCTGCGGCGCCTGTCCCTGGCTGAAGTAGGGTGCGGTGTTTGGCGTGAGCAGCGTGTGACAGATATCACAGACACGGGCCACACGTTTCCGTGGCCCCGATGGCACCGTTTTCGTTAGACACTTGTCGCAGTAGATGTGACCGCAGTGCCGGCAGTGGATCTTTCGCACCATGACCGTAAAGCCGGCATTGCACATGGGACAATTATTGACATCATCGTCGTCCTGCCAGCGCACCTCCGTATCAGCGTGCCTCAGCTCCTCCAACGACATCTACGGATAATATACACAAAAATGTACATATAACAAGTGAATAAAAGATATTTTTATATTTTTATCGCACCCACCTGCAGGGTTTGAGATAGTTTTACGAAGTCCTTCTGCACGGTCTCCATGGTGGAGAGCTCTTCTTGCAGGGTTTTTATCTTTGTCTTGTATTCCGAGTTGGTTTTGGCATACTTCTCCTGAAAAAAATAGATTGGTTAAAAGCGAATCGGGCTGCAAGGGTCACCACCACTTACATTTGCCTCCTGCAGTTCAATGATTTCTACGCGACACTCGGACAACTGCTTATTGAGCTCAGCCTCTTTGCGCTCCAAATGGGTTTTGGTCGACTCATGTGCCTGCACCGTGACCAAGTGCTCCGTTACACGATCCCTGTGAAGACAGAACGAGCATGAGCCTGAGATACACTTAGTGGGACATGGGCATATACTTACTGTAATGACTTAATATCTAGCTGCATTTTGCGCTTATAGGACCGACGCTCGTTGTTGCTCTCTTCCAGCTGGGCCCGCAGTATTTGAGTCTCGTCCAGGGTGCTCAGACACTTCTGTCGCTCGTACTCGCTGCTGATACGGGCCTGGATCAGCTCGTTTTGCTGGCGCAGAATCAACTCTTGCAGCTCGACGACAGTGTTGGGCAAATTGATGTTCTGACTGTCGATCTCCGCGGACGTGGCCAAATAGCGACCGGACAGGAAGTCGTTGTCCGCCTGCAATGTCTCCAGCTGCTTGTTGACGCGCTCCCTGTCATCGGTGACGCGCTGTATCTGCTTCATCACCTCATCCTTGGTCTCGAGGAACTTTTGCTGCATGTCCAGCAGTCGCTGCTCGTTCGTCTTGGCCTGCTCGCGCAGACTTTGTACTTCGCTCTTGTGGGCCTCGCGTTTCTCCTGCCACTGGTCCTCCAGCTCCTTCCGCAGAGCCGCCTCTTTTGCCATATTCTCGCGGGACTCTACTAGCTGTTTCTGGAGCAACTCCACCTGTTTCTGTTGCTTTTTAATGTGTGCGTTTAGCTCCTCTGCCCTTTTCTCCGCCTCACTGCAGGCCTCGCAGACCGACTCGGCCAAATCCATTGACGTGGACTTGTGCATGGCAGATGCATCGCATACAGACGACTCCTCTTTGCTAACGGCTAACCGGGCCTGCAGTTGCTCATCCTGCTCGCGCAACTTCACCTTTAGCGCCTTCATCTCCTCCTGCAGCTGCTCTACAATCGAGTGCAGCATTTCAGCCTCCTCAGAAGGCTAAAAGAAACGGAAAAACTGTAGGATAACTCATGGGCTTGTAAATTTACGGCACTTACAAATTGTTTTCCATTGCCATTGCCCTTTCCCGATCCCCGATTGTCGTCCTCTTGCTGAAAGCTACTGTTCAGCGAATCACTGCCCAGCTTGCGCACCGAGCCCAGCGTCTTCTTAACCTGATTTAGCACTTGGGGCGCGATGCCGCCGGATGACTCAGCCTGCGGTTGCTGAGCCACGGTCTGCGTTTGCTGATGAATTTGATGGTACTTGGTCAGCTCGACCTTGAGACGCTCCATCTCTGACTTGTAATGCGAGGACTCCTCAATGGTGTCTTGTACTAGCTGTTGTAGCGATGAAATCTCTTCTTGGGCCTTAATGTCCCTTAGCTGCATCTCGTTTTCGGACTTGAGGTCCGCCACCATAAGGTGGGTCTTCAGCTCGTCCAGCTCCTCCTGCAGCTGCCTGCGCTCAGCCAGGCTCTGGCTGACCTCTGCCTCCTTCTGTATGTATAGCTCCCTCATCTTTGCCCTTTGCGTGTTAAACTCGTTTTGCATTTTACGCATCTCGGCTTGCAGGATAATTAGATTGTGCTGGCTGGGCGCGTCTTCTTCACCTAAATAACGAATTCGGCATTACTAAACACGAGCTCCTGGCTGCACGCTTACCATTAGCCGGCTCCGTGGGGACTCTGGCTTCCGTCTGGGTCTCGTTTTCTTCCATTTTCTGTAGTAAACGAAGTCTAATTTCTTAATTTATAAATATATCAAAATAGATATCGATATTCTTTTCTAAAGATGATAAATATATCGCATTTCTTACGATACTTTTATTCGCTAGCTACGACCGGAAAGTCTGGCATCGCTTCTAGCTCATGACCGAAAAGTCTGGCAACTCGGCGACTTCCATACCTTCCGGTTGCCAGACTTTCCAGCGTTGCCATACTTTCACTTTTTGTTCGCCATTCTAACGCCATTTGTATTAAACATTAATGGCAAAATCCAAAAAATTACGTATACGCACTGGTGAAATAAATAATTACAATTTCAGATAAATATAGTTAACTGCTAAACATAATTATTTATTATTTATAGAAAGCATTGCAATCCTTAACTTCAAGTTTTTTTTATGAATTGCCTGGGTAAACAAACTTTGAATCATTCTTGTTAAGAATAATGTTCTACTCATTTCGTAAGATAAAGAAAAAAATTCCTAAACAAATTTGTGTAGCGGTTCTTTTTAGGAAACACTTTATTTTTGTGCGTAACAACTACATACATTAAAAACTGTCATTTTATTTTCTACTTAATTTTCTTTTTATTACAGGGGATCTTGTGATAAGTCTCGGACTCAGCAAATAAGGATTGCACTTGAACATATATAATACATAAGACCATCTAGGAATATGTCTCATATATGTTACTATATAAAATAGGCTGTATATACATTACTTATAAGACGATTTCTTATTTTTTGGCAACTTAATAAGAGCTTCCCAGAAAGATATATCACCACAAGTGGAAGCGATTATTTGACGTTATTCTATGAAAAGGCCAATGACTACAGGACAGGAATAACTCAGCCCCCTCATGGGTCTATGAACTATACTTAGTGGTCTCGAAATTTATGCAAATTACATACTAAGCGGCCAAAAGCGAGGAAAAGTTTCAATAATGATAAATTGTGCGGAGGGAAATGGTAAATTCATTAGTGTCTGACCCAAGCAAAACGCGAATGCGAGAACATTTATATAAATAATGAGCCAACGAATTATCTAGTACGTATGTATGTATGCTTGTGGTTTCGCGGGTCAACCTAGTGATATCAGAAGAACTACGCGTTAGAAAAATCAAAACTCGTTTTGAGAATTACAGCAGCGACGGCGGAACCCAAAAAACTGATTAATTAGCTTCCACGCTGAGATCAGTTCGTGCTTCCTTTCCTCGGTTGGCCGTTGAGACTTTGTGAGCTCATAACGATGTCGATGTCGTCATTGTTAGCTGGCGGAGCTTCGAGGCGGATACAAATACAAAAGCACTGGCAGCGACAGCAATAGCCGCAACAGCAGCAGCAGCGGCAGTAGCGACAACAGCACGGATGTTGGCCAAAATACTCGCTTCAGTTCAGTTCGCATTGGATTCAAGAACGAGGCGGTCGGGAGCGAGGAGAGCTGGCTAGCAGCAGCATCGGGAAAATACGCGGAGAAAAACAAGTACGCGACGCGACGACGGCAATTCTACTTATAAACTTAAAAATAATACATAAATATATAAATAAATTCGAATGTGAGTGAGTGAGCGGAACTGAAATTATGGCGAGAAAGTGTTCAGTGATTTGAGTGACAGAGACAGCACTCTACCATTAAAGATCGATTCCAAAGTCAATAAAAGTCAAAGCCACAAAAAACAAACGGGAATATCCCTTACTTACTTGACAGTTAAAAGTCCCGGGACACCATGTCGCAGGGCCAGAACCCCACACCAACGCCGGGCACACCGCCACCCTCGCGAAGGGCCAACCGACCGCCGCGGATCAACATTCACAATCTCAACAGCGGCTCAGCTATGGGCCAATCCTCGATGCCACCCAGCGCCCAGCCACCCTACACGGCGCAGACAAACTACGGCACACAAGGTCCTTACTGGCCGCCAGTGGCCAATCCCTTCGGATCCGGCAATTTCATGACCAAGGGCTACGAGGGATTCCTTGATCTCACCAAGTCGGGCATGAGCTTTGGCGAGAAGTTCACCTACGGCCTGTACAACAAGTTCAGCAAGTGGTCCCGCCGGTGGTTCACGCACATGTTCCTGCTCTTCGTCCTCGGACTCTACAGCGTTGGAGGCGCCGTCCTCTTTCAGACTATAGAAGGTACTTCAGAGGGTAACTCAGGCTAATAGCTTATCAGGGTCTAGTTCATATTTAATTTGCTGGTGTTTCGAGAGTCCGCGTAGTCGACTTCCTCTACAAGCTTTCATTAGCTCTCCGGACGGAAAGTGCACTAAACGCCTTTGTTTGCTTATCAAGCTCTTCGGCAATTGTTTGGAAAACAGTAAACAGTCCCCAGTCATTCGGATAAATACACCTGCTGCCGAATGTCTGAGCAAAATTGTGATCGTAAAAACACGCCCCATCAGTTTGGCAGACGACGGATTCAGTCGGTCCACAGAATAGGTGAAGGTACAATCGAATCTCGGAGATAGACATTAATGAATCAACAACACTCTAACGTATAAACAACCAAGTTTGAGATGATTAATCGGCGGATGGAGGAGACTTGCCCAAGTGGGGGCTTCTCCATCGGCAAGTGAGTGTATTGAGGGGGCAAAACAAAAACATGCAAATCCACCTAATGGAATCACATAGTACACCGAAATGCATTTGGTGCAGGCTCTAGTTTTGAAAGCCAAATCCCTTTGATTTATGGCACCCGAGCGCGAAAATGTCTTGGCAAGGCTCCATACAGTTTGCAGTCAGGAACTACACTCGGGTCAAGGTTACTAAATTGTACTTACTAAATACGGATTATTTTTGCTTTCAGTGCGACAGGGAGAGCTGGAGAAGCTTGAGCTGCAGGCACTGCAAAAGCAATTCTTCGAGGAAATGCGCAAGATGACCAGGGATCCCCAAATGAGCGGGGTGAGATGGAAAATTTTATGAAAATGGATAAAGCAATCAATCAAATGTCCCATTTTTGCAGTGGTCAAAAACAGAGTTCGACAGTCAAGTGCTGCGCATCATAAATGATCATCCATCCGTGGTGGAGTCGCTGCTGAGGAACGGATTGGCCGAGAAGCCGGATCCTTGGTCCTTCTGGAATGCCATGGTCTACAGTTGCACCATTTACACGACAATAGGTGAGTGAGTGAGTAAGTGAGGGGGGACTTTTTTGATGAGGTCCAAGTGTGTTGAGGGTGCAAAAACGCCCACGCACGGAAAATATGTTTACTTGGGTCGCAAGACTTTCTATTTATATGTTGCGCTGCCCCTCTTCATTATTAAGCCAACAAAATATGTGACACAAAAGATGGAAATAGTTTCGAATATTCTTCTTTTTTTTGCGATCTTCGTCCGCGGGGTTTGAGCGGCATAAAATATCGCGTCTCTTATTGTGCAGACAGTTATGAGAGCGCTCTCGAGTGGCGTCGGAATTCTTTGGAATACTGTCACTGTTCTTAATTGGGACCTATAAATAACTCAGCACAGCACAGCACAGCACGGCACAGCCTTTCACCTCATTCGAAATTTCCCAAAAATGCTATCCTCGGTACACTCATATTCTCAATCGCATTTGCATGAATTTCACTTTTAATTTGCGAACGACTTCACGCCCATAAACATGCCACAAAAATGGAAAATAATTCGTCTATTTTTTTTTGGGAAAATTTTGTTTATTTTTCGTGATGCGGTTAGCTAATAGCTTGATAGCCCCTTTTTTATTTGATTAACATGCTCGGCAACTTTAGTGTCGTCTCAATTTCCCAGCTCTTTTTTATGTCCCGGAAAATGGATAGTTTATTTCGAATAAATAAATTCAGACTGCTTGGTTAATCTTTTGACAAGCTACCAAAACAGCAGACAAGATAAACACTAATAATCCCGCGAGTGTGGAAACACAAAAGCAATTAACACAAATATCTAAATTGTGGCCCCACTACGAGGACAGAATTTGGCTCTTGAACAAGTGTCTGGTAAACAGAAATGCGAAATTTGGATGGTGAGTGCTTTGAATATACTCATATGTCAGAATTGGCACGAGATGTAAGCAAAATATCATAACCATAAAATGCATTTGTGATATAATACAAGGCACAGTTAATTTGAAATCGAGAGGGACGCACTGCCTGCCCCTCACGTATTTAAAAATGTTTATTTTTAGGCCCAAGAATGTCATGAATAACCAATTTCCCAGTGGGACACATAATTTATGTATTTATTTAGGTATTCCAACTGCGACAAGTTTATGAAAGATTGAAATAAATTGTCAATTGTCAAAATTTCGACCAGAAAATCTCGAGTAGTTTATGCCCGAAGTAAACACTACGGCGAACTGGCCATTAAACCAGAAAGCACTTCATAATTCCCAGCCAAAAGCAATATCATAAAACTGTTGCTGCCGCTATTATAGCAACGCTTAGTGAAGCCATTCGACGGCCGATTGGAGGAGCCAAAGGCCGACAAGTTTAATAAAATGGTGCATGCCCAAATGGAAAACAAATCGCGAAGGCAATTCCAAGATGTTGAATGAAATTGTGGAAAATAAACAAACACAAAATCGCAGCGAAATTCCATAAAAGCGAATACGATCCGTCATCAACGATTCAGTTGGAGAAAAAAGGGTGCTGAGGGGCGTACTGAAAAGTATCTGGTAAAAATTTAGCAAAGATTATAATTTATGCGAAAATGAAAAGTGCTGAAATGGTTTATAAAACCAATGACGCCACTAGGAATAATGATAAAATACGAGAAGTCAGACAAATATAAAATGTGTTCGAAAATCTTTTTTAATAAATATTCCTTGGCAGCAAGAACAGCTGCAAACTAAACAAATTATATCCACGAATCGAACAGTTAGCCAGTGGCAAGCGGAAGGAAATCCCCATGCCAAGTATTGTTAAGCATTTTAAACAAACCCCGAAGAATTCATACAATTTCAAGGGAATTCGGATGAGTTGGATGCTTACATAAATCTGATAAATTATAATTCCATAAAGCTTTTGAGTAGGGTTCCAACTTCCGGCGGTCATCGGTTAGTTGTTTGTTTATTTATTTCCCGACTTGTAACTTGTAAAGAAATTTGTTCTAAATCAGTGCATTAATTGTTTAATATTCTGGCTCTTTTACCAGGCATGAAGTGAAGCAAGTCTTTACTGTTCTTAGTTACTTTTCTTTAAAGTAACTAAAATTTCATTTAAATAAAGATTATTAAGTGAGAATTGCTTGGAAATTGCAGAGTTAACATTAAGTCCACAGTCTATTAAAAGCATATCCAAAATCGCCATCTATGTTTTGATTTGGATTTGTCGTGCTTTTTAGAGCTTTTACAGTGGTCTTAATCCTATATAAATTTTAAACGTGCATATTTAATCTTAACAAGAAAGGAAGCTAACTTCGTCCCTTTAAGGTGTCAGCGATTTTTAAGCCAAAAATGAAAGGGGTTACATTGTGAAAATTTTTCCAAAAATTAGAAACAGAGTTTTAAATGCAGAAAAGTGCTCAATTAAAAACTAAGAAAAAAAACCAAACCACTTAGAAATCCGTTAAGTTTAAGCAAAGTTACGATCAAAAAACCACTGAAAAAGTAGTCGATTTTTTATCAAAAAATGAACCCATTATTTTCAAATGAAAGGGGTTACATCGTAAAAATTGTACAAAAATTTACAAAAATTAAAAATAGAGTTTTGAATGCAGAAAAGTTCTCCATTAAAAACTAAGCAGAAAAAACCAAACCAGACTGAAATCCGTTGAGTTTAAGCCAAGTTACGTCCAAAAAGCCACTGAAGTTGGCAATTTTTGAGACAACAATTTACCCATTTTTTTTCAATAGAAAAAAATTGTCAAAAATGGGTCAAAAAATAGGAGTCGAGTTTTAAATGCAGAAAAGTTCTAAATTAAAAACCATGAAGAAAAAAAAAAGGGGTTACACCGTCAAAATTGTAAAAAATTTGCAAAAAATTAGAAGTCGAGTTTTGAATGCAGAAAAGTTCTCCATTAAAAACTAAGCAGAAAAAACCAAACCAGATTGAAATCGGTTGAGTTTAAGCCAAGTTACGTCCAAAAAACCACTGAAGTTGGCAATTTTTGAGACAACAATTTTTTCATAAAAATGAAAGGGGTTACACCGTCAAAATTGTAAAAAATTTGCAAAAAATTAGAAATCGAGTTTTGAATGCAGAAAAGTTCTAAATTAAAAACCAGGAAGAAAAAACCAAACCAGACTGAAATCGGTTGAGTTTAAGCCAAGTTACGATCAAAAAACCACTGAAAAAGTTCGCAATTTTTGAGGAAAAAATTTACCCATACACAAAATTGTAAAAAATTTGCCAAAAATTATAAATCGAGTTTTGAATGCAGAAAAGTTCTCCATTAAAAACTAAGCAGAGAAAACCAAACCTCTCCGAAATCCGTTGAGTTTAGGCAAAGTTACGATCAAAAAACCACTTAAGAAATTCAAGATTTTTGAGCCAAAAATTTGCCCATTTAAAAAAAATAAAAAAAGGAAACGGACGGACAGACGGACATAACTACATCGACTCTGCTGTTGATGCTGATATATACTTCATAGGATCGGAAATGTCTCCTTCATTGCGTTGCAAACTTCCAACTAAAATTATAATATAATATAATAAAAATTTATACATTATTGTTGGATTGACTATCTACATTTTCACTTAAACAAACTTAAACTTAGGGTGAAGATATAACAATCGTGAGCTTTGCAACCAAAGAATTCCGCAGAGAGAGTCTCTCACAACGTTGGATGCATCGAATACCACAAATACGTTTCGACATTTGTGGCTATTGTGGAACAGCTGTTAGACAGCCACCAAAATATAGACAACAAAAGTAAAAATGAAATGAAAATTTGAATTTTCCACTCGCTCTCAGCAGTTGGATGCCAGCCGTGGTCGCGTCAGCAAAGAGCAATCTCTCGGTTCGCGACAAGCTGTAGAAAATCTATAGAATCAGATACAGATACAGACTTTTTCGTATATGTAACCGCAACTGCCACAGTGCTACAAGATACTTAGAGTAAATTCAACCCAGTAGGAGCACTTTGGACTTGAAGCACTTGCATCCCGATTAAAGAGAGACCCCAGCAGGGTTCACTGCAGCGCGAAAGTGATATAATTACCCAGAGGCATAATTTTCATCAGCGGAATATGAAGGCCTCGTTGGCCCGTTAAAAATAGACGGCCAGAGCATGAGCGCGAGCACAAAGATAGATCGCGAAAGTAGCACACGGCAGCGGCTGGACATGGACATGGAGCAGGCGGCGGCGGAGGCCAGACACCAGCAGCGCCACCGCCGACGCCTGGGACGGAGCCAGCGCGAGCCGACGCCCGTCACCGATTTCCAGCTGCAGGCCGACCAGAGTCCGGCCAGAGGAGATCCCCTCTATCCCGATCCCTCGCCGCAGATGGTCCGCATGCAGATACGACCTCCCGGCACGCTGTCCGCCCACGAGAGCAAGATCCTGCGAAAGCGGGACAAGAGTTTTGCCAACACCGCGTCGCGCAGTCATTCGCAGCCACGGGAGGCGGAGAGACTGAGCAGCCCGGACGCCCACCAACTGATCAAGCACCACCGCAGCCTGTCCTCGCCGCGTCACAAGGAGGAGTCCAGCGAGAGCGAGATGACCACCGGCAGCAGCAGCCAGCAGCAGCAGCAGAAGATGCCCCCCGTCAGTCTTGGGCAGACGCACGATACCCTCACCCGGCTGGAGCAGAACCTGCAGCGCTTCGAGGATGAGCGTCGGCGCTTCGATGCCGAGAAGCGGCTGTTCGAGCGCGAGAAGCGGGAGCACAAGATGCGCCACCGCCAGCAGCTGGACAACGAGGAGCGGAAGCGCCTGCTGCAGAGCTACCGCAAGCTCAGCGATCGCATCCAGCTGCCGCAGGACGAGGAGGAGCGGCGCCGTCTCATCCACAGCCTGCGCCTGCAGCGGCACGAGGCGCCCAAAGTGCGAGGGCGCAATCGTAGCAGCGGCTACGAGGAGTCCTCCACGCAGTTTAGCTCCTCCGATGCAGAGCCAGCGGAGGAGGTGCACCCTCGGGCACGGCCGCTCAAGTCTCTGCCGGGCTATGTGGCTGCTCCGATTCGAGGAGCTCCGCCGCCGCCTCCTTCAGCTCCTCTAAAGCCCCCGGAAAGGGGCTCCGTGAGCCGGAACAACTCTCTGTCGCCGGTGAGACCACAACGTCGTTCCAAGACACCAGAGCAGCGCGAGGAGATCCTTCGCAAGCACGAGTACGTGGCAGTGGGGGAGACCAGGAGCGAGGTCATCAAGCCGCGGGCCACAGAAGCGGAGCAGCAATCGGACCTCATGAGGAAGTACATGGAGGCGGCAGAGCGGGCGGCCAAGGCGGAGGCAGCTTTGGCAGCGCAAAGCCTGTCGTCGGCGGAGGGAGTGCGTCGAAGCAATAGCTTGCGGCTGGCGGAGAAGGAGGAGAAGTCCCCGAAAACGGAGGCCAAGCGTAGCTCTAGCCTGGAGCGTCCCTTGCGAGCCAAGCGATCGGGCAGCCTGGAGAGGGGAGAGAAAGTTCTGAAACTAGAAAGTGCCACTCAGTCATTAGAAGAACCTGAACCAGATCCCCAACCAGAAGCTGAGCTGGAAGTATCACTTCTACAGGAAGACACAATCGCAAAGGCAGAACTAGAGGTCAAGCCCACCTTTATGCAGCGCCTTAAAAACTGGTTTGGCCGCAAGAAAAAGCTTCCCACCGAAGATGCCACGGATCTGGCCACACAACCTCTGCCGGAGAAGATTGCCTCGCGGGCATTCCTCTACCACTTCCGCCTGGAGTCAGGCCACGAATGGCGGCGCCTCAAGCTGGACTACCCACAGCGGGTGGAGGAGATGCGTCGGCTACGCAACCACTGCGTCTCCCACTGCATATGCCTGACCATGCTGCTGGGCTTCGGGGGGCTCCTCTTCCGGTACACGGAAGGAGCCTCGGAGAACATCTACAAGTGCGAGGTGCGCAAGGTGAAGCGCGATTTCATCGACAACCTGTGGGACGTCAGCCACAACATGAGGTATGAGGCTGGTTAAGTGCCCGGAAGGCACAGCTTTACGGCGAGTGACCTGTTTGTATCTTTGTCACAGAGAGGATGACTGGAAGTCTCTTGCGCGCCAAAAGTTGCGCAAATTTGAGGACGAACTGAACACTCTGGCCGAGCTGGGCCTGCGGCGTTATCCCGGCCAGAAGTCCTGGAACTTTATCAATTGCTTCATCTTCTGCTGGACCGTAGTCACCACCATAGGTAACAGCGGCATTAAGGCCATCGATGGAGGGTCAATCCCTGAGCAGGAGAAGATCTTGTTCTTGTTATCTTTTAAGTCTTATAAGTGGGCCCCTGTGGGAAGTCTTTCTAATTTAAAGTCTTAAAGCTATTACTTCACCTTTCTATTGTTAAGTTATTAATTAAACTTCCACCTTTGCTTCTTCTACAGGTTACGGTCACATCACTCCAAAGACGAATCTGGGACGCTCACTGACCGTCATATACGCCATCATCGGCATCCCCATGTTCCTGATCGTGCTGGCCGATCTGGGAAAGCTCTTCACGCGCAGCGTCAAGTTCCTGTGGGCGTATGTGCGGCGCGTGTACTACACCCGCTCCTGCCGGCGGATCCGGAAGCAACAGCAGATCCGGGATGCAATGACAGGCTTTAACACTGTGTACGACATGGCCATCCGGCGGCCCAGCATGTTCTTCGGCAAGTCCGGCGATGAGAACGACGAGGAGTCGCAGGATGCGGAGGCGGCCCGCTCTCTGGGGACATCGCACCCGGAGACGCCGACGTCGCCTTACCCGGAAACCTTCGAGGTGGACGATGAGTTCAATCTGCCAGTGTCGGTGGCCTCCCTCCTGCTCATCTCGTACATCCTGCTGGGCACCGCCGGCTACGTGATGGTGGAGTCCGAGTGGCAGCCCCTTGACGCCTTCTACTACGTCTTCATCTCGATGTCCACCATTGGCTTTGGCGACCTGGTGCCCAGCAACCCCATCTACCTGATGGTCAGCATGATCTACCTAATCTTCGGCCTGGCCCTCACCTCCATGTTCATCAATGTGGTGCAAATCAAGCTGAGTGACCACTTCAAGCGGGCCAGCGCCAAGGTGGGCGCCACCATTGGCATGAACATGGCCAGCGAGTTCGGCGACGAGAGCGGCTCCCAGGTGAAGACTCCCTCCGAGCTGGCCTCGGTGCATGGATCGCGTCTGGACAGGATCGAGGAGGACGGTCATGAGGCGAACGGCCACTCGCCCCTGCCACCACTGCCCTCTATCCTGCGGACACCGCGTCCGCTGTCGCCGGCGTTTAGCGGGGCGGAAGCCAATGGAAGCCGCGATGCGGATGTCAGTCCGCCACCACTGTTGCCCAGGCGTCAGGTGTCCGTGGAGCCGCCGGCGGAAGGGGAGAACAAGAAGAAGAAGAAGCACAGATTCTTCTAGGGCCAAGAAGAGCCTGCCGCCTCTAGAATGTTAACTAGTAAGGAACCACACAAATGACACGAATTTACGAGAACGTCTGCACACATTATTTATTATTTGTTATTTAATTTTACTTGTCACCATCTTAGGCTAAGTCTAAAGTTAATTAAATAAAACATGACAGTTGACAATGGATTTTAGTTAAATTAATAGGATGGTAAGTTTGTAACATATCTTCTAAAATAGAAACTCAGGTTAGGAGTTAGGGTTTAATTGTAATATAAATTCCTTAAGCCCTTTCAGGGTATTATAATTTTAGTCACAAGTTTGCAAAGCAGTGAAGGAGTCATTTCTGTCCATAAAAAGTATAAATATTCTTGATCAGCTTTAATATCGATGTTTTACATATAAATTTATAACATCTGAAGATGGATTATCAATAATCCAAGGTATACGAATTTTGGTATGCTATATTTAGCCACCTTTCTTGTTCGTAATTTAATTTAAATTAAATGTTATATCTGTAAAATGTATGTGTAGTGTATATAAATATCGGGTTAAAAGTTGTTAAATCAATTAAGATACTAATCAATTAAGTCCTTCTTCGTTTGTGCCCCATTCGCAATGCAATTATCAAATGCATGTGCGAGCATTGGATACTTTGTGCGGGAATGCGTCTCATAATCCCAGTGAAATCCTTGCAGGGACTTAGGCAGGGGCGACAGGACGCAGCGTCAGGACACAAATCCGAGTGCACTCGGCAGCTGCACATCTGTTCCTCGCAGGAGCGGAAGAGGCGCTGAGTTGAGAGAGCGAAGAGTGCTCGGCAGGGTTCGGGTGTTGCCTCGGCTAGCGTTTCGATTCCACGGCGTTCCGCCGAAGTGGAGTCCTTTGAGTCCTTAGAGCGGACGCCAGTTGTTGTTTTGACAGCGTGCGGTGCGGTTCGGACGACGGGTTACTTCGCCTTCGCTGCTCTACCAAAAAAGAGGCGCCAAATCCGATCAATTGACAAATATTCTACCAATTCAGTGGGCACAGCAGTGTGGCGTTGCCCTAAGATTGCCACAGCTGTTTGGATATTTCTGGTGACTCAGGAGGAGGGTGAAGAAAGCAAACATTTGGTGTCCCGATCTCCGAATCGATCGCAGCGGCTGCTCCCTTCAGTCTCTCCCTCACTCTCTCTCTCTCTCTTTGGACGCTCGCAAACACCCCTTGCCGTTGGGTTTCTGGTGTCGCGTGTGCCACAAACTACAAGCTACAAGCAGCAAAATATCATACATATATATATATTCTACTTACGAGTTGCACGCTACACCCTGCCACCAGGTGTGCGCCTTGGACTTGGCCGATTCTTCTGGTTCTTGCTTGGCACCCTCGTTTCTGTTTTTGTTTTGCTGCATCCATTCGTCGCCACGTTGCACCCCAGCTGTCGTCCCGGAATTCGCCAAATGACGCCCGCCCGGAGTTGATTGGAAATCAGCGTGCCACATAGCTTGTCCCCTGGAATTCTCATCACAATTCGCGAACATGTCCGCGGTTAGCAGTCGCAACCAGAAAATGGAACAACAGGTAAGAGTTCTTGTGGCAGTGTGATTCCTAAATTCAAGCTTATAGAAGAACTGAGTCACAGAAGTGATTAATAGAATCTTAGCTATCTAACAGTGGGGTGTTAAAGAAATTTAAACTATTCCTAAATCGTTTCTTAATTGAGAACGTTTACGATCTTGACCTTATCATCCCAAGCTTTGTATAGATTCTTCTGTATTTAAAAAATTCAATACGTATTTGATGGATCACAAACGTATGCCGGATTTTACTACAGCAAAATAAATATAAATATATATTTCTAAGACCTATATAAAGAACTCTGTATTTTTCAGGAATATGATAACTGTGGTTTTGAAATAAAATTGCAATTTTAAACCAAAAACCATAACTGTCAAGAAGTAAAAGTAATGGTTTATTAAAAGTAACCCTAAGTTAAATGTCATTTGGGTTATAGAAAATTGCTTTTAAAGTTTCAACCCACCTTTTTTCAATTCTAAGTTTAGAAAAGGTATAAATTTCAAACAATATATTTGCAAATAATAATATTTATTTATTCGCATCATTTTCACAAGTACTTCACATAATTAAATATGTTTAGAGGCATCCGAACCTTGGACGAATCATCATTTGAACAAACGATAGTTTTACATTTCTATTCGAATCAAATGTGGCCCAGAACATTTTCCGCAACTCAGAAGGGACTTCCAGAACTTGATCTCCATCTTTGTAGTCAAAATATTGACCGTTAAGATTGCTAAAAATGATTAAATGTTTTCAAAATAGTAACTTAAAGTCGTTTATACGGATTCAATAAAAAAATTGAGTAGTCTATATATTATATTAAAGTTTTAAGGTATAATACTAATTACGATATACTAAATAGGGACGATCGGTATCCAAAAGATTTCATGTAGTAATATACTACAAATCCGTCTTTTTATAAGAATGGTAAATATATTTATCAATACTATTAGCTACATAAAAATAGCATACATACCTATACAAAATCGACTTAAACCACCAAGCCCCTAGATAGTATTGAGCGCAATTTTTTTTTTTGTCGTCAGCGTTATCCCGATCGAATGTAGAGAAGGCCTGGCCCTTGTTGTTTCTTAGCGAGTCGCCGGCGGTGCCTGTGTAGCTGCCCAGGATCTTCAGGTAGTAGTTCTCCGACTCGTTGCCAATGGAAAACTCTTCGTATTTGGCGAATTTTGCCACTCCGTCCACAGTTTCCATATGGACGTACAGCTCGAAGGGCTGGAATGCCGTCAGCGCGTGCAGTTTTTCAAGACCGATAAAGAAATCCCCGTTGAGGCTGCCGAATCCTGCCTTGTAATCGTTCCAGTCGCGGTAGAAGTTGACCAGACCGTCCCTCCGCCTCTGAATTACCAACCAGCCTTGGCCGGCCAACTCGGAGTCGCAGAGAGCTGGAAAAGCCTGGTGTCCCGGCACCTGAACAATAATGCTCGTGTTGTGATTATTCCGAATCAGGCAAGAGGTGGGGTAAATGTCCTCATCGCTCTGAATGATTGCCTCTCTCGTCTGCTGCAGAGACTCCCGACGGGCCTCCAAACTGATAGGAAATAATAGAGATTAACCCTGGACTGACCCTCCATATAATACTCACTCGAGCAAAAGCTTATCAACAGATGCCAGAATGTCCGCCGTAGTCTTGAATTCCTAAGAGAAGAGTAAAGTTGCAGCCGGTGCGGATCAAGTCAAGGTTCTTAGCTCACCTGTTGCAACTGCATGGAGGTTATCGTCTCAGATATTCCCCCACATATGAAAAGCGATGCGACAGCCACAAGGGCTGTGGAAGCGAAATACATTTCCGATTTCACTAGAACGAGATAAGCCGTGCTATAGTCAGATCGATCTGCTAACACCAACTGAGCTCAGCGAAGCTGAGATTATGCTTATAAAGGTCTCAGACTGAAAATAGCAGTCATTGTCTAGCTTATCTTGGGAAGCACAGACTTTGATGTATTAAAAGTCTGGTTTAATGTTACCAGAGACTAAAAAAAACAATATATAAAAATAAACTCCTTAGTAAAATACAACAAAAATTTAAAAAGCCACCGAACAGGTTTAACTTTCGCGGCTGAATAAGTATTCAAAGAAATATTTAATTTTTGCAAGGGCATGTCAACAATGCCATTCTCCAGCTCTTGTTTTCATTTTGAAAGAGAAAAGAAAACCAAACTTTCCTTTAACAACCTCCGCAACTCCAGGCAATCCCTGTAAGCCGGAAGGGTCCAGCACCCAAATTTCCCGGTCTTTCAACCGCAAATCTGACCGCTTCACCCCCGACGATACCCCAAGTGCCTCAACGCCTTTTCCAAATCGCTTTGTTGTGCCCAATTTCTCGTGGCCACCTGGCCGTCTGTTGCCCGGGCAACGAGGTCCAAATAAATCGAAACCAAACGCCGAAGGCTTCCGGGAGTTCGGTTTGGGTGGTGGCGGTGCACTGGCTGCAGCCCCAGATGGGACTGTCATTGGCCCTAATTATGTTGGGCCCGCCCACATCTCACATACAAATCGAAGCACTCCTCGATGTGGTTGCCAAGTGGCAAGTTGCAGCTCCTTTGAGCTGGTTCGATTTCGTGTCGTGCTGGCTTATAAAACATGCAAAAGCTTTTCACGGCTCGTCGGGGCTCCTTAAGGGCAGGACCACATGAAAGCAGAATTTCAAGACAATTTCGAAGCAAACGCAATTGTCCGGAACAAATGTTCCAAATAGGATTTCAAATCGACAGAAATATAATTGGTTTAATGTTCTGATTGCCTTGAACAGAGAGGATTCCAAGGATTAGTTTCTGATATGGTAAATTCTTAAAGTTAAGCCAAAAATATGATTGAGAAATATACATTAATTTGCCGAGTCATGCAGAAGCATAAAATCCTTGACAAGGATTGCATTCACCATTCATCGTTCTGGACAAAAGCTTGGGTAATTTCCTCGAGTTGAAATAAACCCAAATTTATTTCGGCCATAAAAAGGAAAAGAAGAGGGTCACAAAGTGAAAAAGGAATGCTGAAGCCAATTTGCACTTGGCATAAATCAACAGGAAGATATATGAGCGTCAACTCATAAAGCGGTCGCTAAATATACCCAAAGGATTAATGAAGACTTCGGCCTGGACTCACCCGTTGTTTGTTGTTTGCGTCCTGCGTAACTATGGGCAACTGTCGCACACTCACATCGTCACCCAGCCAGGATACTTGGGACACAGACAGACAGACAGCAGTAACTGGAAATATGAACAAAAGGAGTATTTAGTATTGTTTTCATGTTTGCCGTCGCCCATGGAGTAGCCTTAAGCGTGGAGGTCACAAAATCGATGGCACTTCGCGTCTAGGCGGCGCACTAAGCCACAGGGATAATGCCAAGTAATAAGTCACTCAATTGCTCTCGCCCCACCCACGTGTGAGCATAATGTTCGATTTCCCCTAAAACTTTCCTCGCACTTTCACTCACACGAGAGCCAAACAAATATGGCAGCTCGAAGCGGATATGACGCACCGCCTTCACTTTCTAAATATGCAAGTAAAATAGAGTGGTCCTTTAAAGAAAAGTACTAGAGATTTAAAATTCATTAAAAAACTCTTTAAAAAGTGGCATTGTCTTATTGTAAACTAATAAAATGTCAAGGAATTCAAGTTGTTAAATAATTAATCTTTGCAACAGTTTTATTTTATGTTAAATCCAAGCCAAAATCGATTTCCAAAGCCTCTTATCTACGACATCTGACGATACATGTTTACTAAATATTTTTGTAATATAAATATAAATATAAATATATAAATAACTAGTAAAAAAGCTTATGCTAAAAGCTAGTTTCCCCTAAATTCCATTCACAGCCAAGGTCCACTTTAGTTGCTTTGTGTGCCGTCACATGACTTTACGGCTTTTTCCTTTTGTTCCAAGCCTGTAATTTGGGCTCTGTTGCTTTCAGTCCGAGGTTCTTGACCCAACGGAAAAACCGACTGGAATCGAATCGAAAATTCAACAAACTTCTCGAATGTCAGCCCATCAAAGTCAGAGCCTTCAATATTTAATATGAACAGCAGCTAAGTAGATGGTAGAGGAGACAGTGTATTAGATGCGCATTTAGGACCGTCATTAGGAACTGATTCAGTGCTTTGTTGAAAGCTTTTAAAAGGCCATATCCGACGCCTTGGAAATACAATACCCACCGCGAACAGAACTTTTTGCCCCAATGAGGAATTTTATGCCGCTTTGCAGCAACTATTTGATGAACAATTTTGCGGGAAATCCCCTGGCTCACCTCTTAAATTCTGGTGCAGTAGACGGTGAAAAATACGATGCGAATTCACTTATTCCGCCCCGCCAAGGCCGCAATAGCAGGTAAAGTTAAACGTCCAGCGAGGTTTTTATAATTCATGGCCAAGCTCTTGGCGAAATGTTCGCACCTTAGCGTCCCCCCTAATCCAGGACGATTTTCGCAGAATATTTCTCTTAGAGCAACAGGCGGCGCGCGGGGGAGAGTTGAAACGCCCCCAGATGAAACAGAGACCTTTTCTAATACTCGGGTTACCTAAAAAGCAATTCATTTTCAATGGGAGCACACAAATTCGGACACATATACTAATAGCTGGCAATAAATTGCTGGATAAAAGCTTTCATTGCAGCTCTCATTTCGTTTTGTGATGCTGCCATTTTTATTTGACTGAAACTGAAGTTTCAGCCGTTGGCAGTTGGCAGTTTTGCAGCTTAGTGACCAAGTGCCAGACTCTAATTTCATCTCACATTCTGCACTGAAAAGTTGGCCTTTTGGTTCGTGTTAAAAACCCACACTGAATGTCCAGAAAGGAGGCTTTGAAATGGGGAAAGAATATTTTAAAGCATTTGTTAAGTGCTGTTAACATTAAGGTATTTATTTGGATAATGTTTCGGAAATAACTAAATTGTCTTGAGAGTTTTTCAAACAGCGTTTTATTAAACACACTAAGCCAAATATTCTTTTATTGCAATAATCTTTATTGTAATATTTTTGTGAAACTCATTTCTTTTGCGTATTCCATTAATACCAAGGGCTAGCCTTAGTCATGATTCAATTTATCTGACACAAAGTTCCTGCAGCACCGTCAAAGTTTTGCATATGCAGCAGCCAAGGAGGAGCAGGACGATGAGGAGAAGCAGAACCACTAGCTGACTGCATGTTGCAAATTAATTACATCCCTGGGAGTGGTGGGGTGACGAACGGGAGAGTGGCAAACTTTTCGCTCACTTTTCGCAACGTGCAACTGTTTGCGAAATTTAGCGAATATTTCACACAGGCTAAACAATTTGTTTTCATTACAAATGTGAATAAATTTGATTTAATTGGCAAACTTGTGTTGGAGGTTTTTAAGTGGCTTAAATATGTCACAGTTGGCTAAATTGATGTTGGGAATATTTTAATGCAAATATTCAAAAATGTTTTGTTGGTTAAATTAATGTTGGGAATAATTGAATGCAAATATTCAAAATTCTTTTCACATTCACTGAGCTTTAAAAGAATGAATATAAGGAAGGTTCATTAAGGTCAAGAATATTTCATTGTGTAAAAGTAAAAAATGATTGAATCCGCTTAACAATTCTGAAACCAAAAAAGGATTAAATGATGAACCTTTTCTCAAAGATTAATTTACAAAAAAATGCGGGAAAGGAAAAGTACTTCAATTCCTTCCCCAAAAAAATGTAAAGTTAAAGAGTTCCCAGTTATTTTTAATTTAACAGAGAACCTTTTGATAAGAAATTAATATACCAAACCAAAGTCTCCGCAAATTCCAAATCTACACATGATTGAAAGTAATTTCTGCCTGTGTAGGGAAAAACAACCAATAAAGCAAAAATGTCTTTAATCGCCTTTTGCACATCGGTTGTGTTTTGTGGTCGACTGTCACACGTGTGGTTTGCTGTGGTTGCAGCGGCGGAAGCTGCAGCTGACAGTTTGCAGTGCTCACGTCACTGATTAAGTGGTCGAGGCGGGTGGTCTGTGGCTTATACTTCATCCTTTACCAAAGCGGACAGCACTTCGTTCAGCTCTCACTTTCTGGTGTCCTGGCGTTGATGCCATTAGTATTCAGGCAGGGACATTGGTCCGAATTAGGACCAAATGTTGTTGCCAAATTAAATAATTTATGTGTCGCATTGCCTGAATTGTTTATGCGCCGCCTGATCAGATATTAATGCGAATTCCGTTTGACGGCAAGAGCGTGGCGATTATTTGCACTTTCATTCATTCAATTGAAAACTAATTAGACCAGATATCGCCAGAACCAATTAAAATGCACAAAGGTAGGATAATAACGCGGCTTTGTGCATTTGCATAAAGCCCTGCATGTTAATTGGGAAATTATGACAAGTGCCACAGCGATTGGTAAAATCCAATAAGGGATTTGGGGGTGAAAGTACGAATAATGGAATGGCTCGGAAGGCAGTCGAATTGAAAATAAAGCGAAGGAAGCGTTAATACAAAATGGCTTATTTAATATTGCTCTGGCAGGAAGGGAAGGAAGTCGCTGTCCTCGGTCCCTCGACGCTGACTTACTTCGCTTTATTACAAAATCATACTTTCCGTTTCGTTCTTTTCGAGTGTCTCCTCAGTCTTTGCTTTTCCGACAGCAGCTGGAGGGACAAGACACTGAAGGGGGGACCGGGACCATTTGCCATTCACTCTCGACTGAGATTTCTCACATTTTCACTGAGATTCCTGGTCCTGCTCCTGGGCGCTTTCCCTTGCCATTTTGTGGCACGAAATGAAAATGTCCGAATGGACCTTAATAGTCAGATTATTCCTTGTTGCCATCTTGCTCGAGTCGTCAGATTTATGACACTCGCCTCCTGCATCGTCTGGCCGGAGATTAAGACTTTTTCAAGTGACTTCAAGTCGTGAATGGGGCTGCATGAGAAACTGCTGCAAGCCCAATTGAGCCTGGAGGCTGGAAGAGGCTGGCAGAGGAAGCCGTCCATCCATTTGGCCATCCATCCACTTCAATTTGCATTTAAATCGGGCATTTAAAGGCGGCGGCGACCAGAAAGAAGCAAATCCAATTACTCTGCAGCCGGTTCTGTGCTGTTTGCTTCTGTTGTGATGACTTTTACAATATTTATGGCAGTTTCCTGAGGCAGCCTCCGGGCCAAACCTTCCCCCACAGAGGGGGTGTGCATGTTTGTAGCTGTCATAAGCAAATAATTGTATTTATTCAATTTGATTTACGTTTATTTTGCAAATTAATTCCCAAGTCCAGGCGTTCTCACCTGGCCAAAAAGGGGATTCTGTCCCACGAACTCGCTGAGCAGCCCTCGCAGGGGTCCAGTTGTCTTTGCTTAGGAACTTCCCCGCGGAAATGGACAGTCAGGACGGTCAGGAGTTGTAAGCTAATTAATTCAGCTTCATCATACGCCCCGTTGCCCCCAGCACAGAGCTGTCGCTCATTAGAAATTTAATTAAAAGCAGCGTGTAGAAATTATAAAAAAATAGAGTCTTCATTTAGGTAATTAAATTCCACATTTCGGTGTCTGTTTTCTCTGTCAAGTTTCGGATTAATGTAGCTCTTTTTAGTGTTGTTTAATAAACAGAAAATAAATTGTGTTAACGGTTATTTATAAACAAATAAAGGTTTAAAAATACAATGACGACAAAGCATGGATAAACTAATTTTCTTTGTTAAAAACTGATCAATATTGGTTTTCCTTTAGTGAGCAGTCAGTTGGGCGTTCCGTTCATTGTTTATTTTTCAAATCGAGTCATCAAGGCAGCCATAAAACATTTATTGCTCTCGACGTTTCGGCGCTGTTGGCAGGCATTTAAAATAAAACCATTTCCAGCCGGGAGCTGTAAATGGAAATAAACGAAAAATATAAAAGAGGAAAATCATTGAGCGACTGCAGGACACGACTAGCCCCTTCCGCTGTGGATCTCTGCGGCGGCTGTCCGCTTTCCACTCGCTCATCCGCTGCATTTGGCTTTAAGCTCCTCTTAATTACACTTTTAGCGCCACTTTTGTCGGCTCTCCCCGCAGAGATTCTGAGATTTGTGTCGACACCCGTAATGGGTTTCCCTCAAGCTGTAAAAATGCTGTAGAATTTTATAATTTCAGACAAAAAGAAATCCGCCGGCGTACACATTTATGGAGTGTTTGGGGGGCTTTCCGGTCAGTAACTTTTGATTGCCCCTCGAAGTGTGCAACAATTAACTCGCCTCAAGTGCTCCGTCTTGGTGAGCCGCCTGCCGGCGCCACCCACTGTCCACCACTTGGGAAACTATCCCCGCTGCGGAGGCCTGTGGCGCTTCCATCAACTCATTTTTACCACCTAGCCCCGCGCCCTCCCTTTGCGGCTTGCGGCTCGCCCTGTGTGCTGCCCGTTTCTCATTTGCGGCCAGCTTCTGATTTTGATTGTTTGCCTGGACCCCCCATCCCCAAGGACACACCCCTGCCCCGCTGGTAGCTGGCAGCTAATTGCGGTTAACCTTAAAGCGGCTGAAAGCGAAAACTTTGTGTCGGCAGCGGCAACTCTTTCCCCGTCCCACAGCGCCCCGTCACGTCCACCTTAAATGCCACCCCGCAGCCGAATCCATATTCCCTGGCCTAATTAGTGGTAGAGGTTTGTTTTATCGCCTCCATTGAGACGAACGTAGTTGGGCCTCAATTTCGGCAGACGAGAAATCGCGATGTTTGACTTGGGCAAACACCAATTAAAACGAAAATACTCGTGGCTACAGAAGGGAAAACGTTAAGAAATAATATTAAATATTTGGAACAAAGCTTCTAGAGTTGGACTTTTTAAAAGTAATCATGCTTTCTTTAAGTTCTCAGCATAATAAATACTTTCAAAGAATCTAGAAGAGATAATATATTTATCGGACTGAGAATCGTTTACAGAAAAAGCTGGATATCATTGTTTTGCCTATTTTTTTATACTAAACTTTCTATTCCTTTTTTATGTCAATGTCATTAACTTTCATTTCACCATTCATTTCACTAATTTTCCTAAGGCTCTATCTACGTTTTTAAAGTTTCACCCAGAGAACGTTGTCTTTGAATTAAATCAAAACCCAAATAAATCCTTGGGAATCTAATTCATTTAAATTCAAAAGCTTTTGATAGAACGTGTCTGGAATAGCATAAGGAATTTGTTACAGCTTCTTGCCTTTTTATGTAGTAATACAGACTTCTTTCTAGATTAAACCGAAAACTGTTCTGCCAGATTATATTTAACGAAATCAGTGGCTTTAATTTAAGGACACTCAAGTTAAATGGTAAGGACAAGTCACACATTTCCAACAACCGTCGATGGAGAGTCAATTCCTTCGAAGGGAAAGCCATTGCCAGGGACTTCTCACCTGACTCAAGTTTACTAGAAATGTGTGTGTGTGTGTGCGTAGTCCTTCCAGGAACCGAAGAAAAGTGGTCAAGGCGCGTCCTCAACTTCCACCTTAATTACACGAGCCCCAAAGAGTAGGGCTGCTCGTCCTTCGATTCATTGAAATTGGAACGCGGTCTGTCATGTTGGAAAAATCGAAGGTTCCACATGTGAGTTTGTAGGGAGTGAGGGGACGAGTGCCACGAACCGTCAATGAAATGGGAACTCGTCCCGCTGCCATTTTCCGTTGGCAGCCAGCTAAGCAATGTCCTCGTCACTCATTCATTCATTTTCCCATTCATCCATCCGCTCTGAGCGCCGCCAGTCAGGCATGTCAGCGTTCAGGTTGGATTAGCTCGGTTATCGTTAAAGGCTCCTCATAGACCAAAGGCCACCCCTCTTCCGAGGCCCTTTTCCCGCTGCCATTGCTTTGCACCTGTAGTTTACTCAGTTCTTTGACAACCTTTGGTGTGCTGACTGCATGGGCGTGGTTTATAGTTTTTCTGGGGGATGAGAGGTCCTGCCGTAGTATTATAATTATAAGATAATTATTAGCTTATTTACAACGATTTTGGGACACATTTTTAATTGTTGTCAAATTACGAGACATACTTAAAGACTTATTTTGAGGTTTCTTTGTCTAGTTTGTTTCTTTGGTAACACTATTTGTCCTTCTGGACTCGCATTTAATTCCAATGCATGTCCTTAGGCACCCCTTGACCCCACGACCCTGCCTTTGAGTGTGTTTTTTATCGATTGTGTCCCCCACTTTATTGTTTGTTCTGACACTGAACCACAAACGCAATAG
>VNJV01011059.1:0-21285 GCA_008042635.1 Drosophila nikananu
AAACTTATTAAACCTAAACGGCTTTAAATGCAAGCTAATGACATTCTCCCGTGTCGCTCCCAAGCTTGCGACTTACACGCTGAACTGCTGCTCTTTGGAAAGAATTGCTATAGTCGACGATTTGAATGTCCGCCTGGATCCTAAACTTGACTTTATTGATCATATTTCGTGCATGGTGAATAAAGCCAGAGGTGTGCTTGGTTTCATTAAACGGTGGTCGAAAGAATTCAATGACCCCAATGTTACAAAATCCCTATATATATCTTTAGTTCGTCCTATCTTAGAATATGGATCTTGCGTTTGGAGCCCTCAGTATGGGGTCCATAGTAAACGCATTGAGTCAGTTCAGAAGAACTTTTTACTTTTCGCTTTACGCGGTTTGAACTGGGATCCAAACAAGAGGTTACCCTGGTACTCTAGTAGACTCCTTCTATTTAACTTACCTTCTTTAGCTAACCGAAGAACCATGCTTGGCGTCACCTTCCTTTTTAACCTTATCCACGGTGACTTGGAAAGTGCTGAGTTGTTGGGTCAGCTAAATTTTCACGTAGAAATACTAGATCCTATATTCCCTTAGTTTTGCGCCACTGTAGGACATCTTTTGAATTGCATGAACCCTTTAGAGTCCAATGTGCAAATTATAACGATTTGTACATAATAACGTCAATTGTAGGTAGCCTTCCCAAACTAAAAACCTTAATACTAACCCACTTAGTACGCAAGCAGGCAAACAATCTAGCCGCACGCCAGTAGTCACTTCCTCGTATACTTTTCCTATATTTTCACATTTTCGCGCCCACTAACACGTAACACGAACACGCACGTGCTTGGTGTCATACGGGCCACTTGAATGTACTGACCATAGTGCAACTTCCAGTTATTTAGAATATTCCGGGACATTCGTTCAACACTATTGCGCATTCAAAGTGGAACCATGAATAAATCTGTTAGAAAAAAAAACTTTTTATAATGTCAGTGCCATCAATAACAGCTGAAGCGTCAGTGTCGAATGTGACAACACGGAAATCGGTCGAAAATTTAAATAATATAGATTTTTATTGGCAAAACATCGCATCTCATTTTCCAAATCCTGGGGCATTTTAATCCATGAAACATTTTCTATCGGAATTGAAGACGAAAATGGTAAACGAAGATGAACGTATTGAAATTATAACATTTTGCACAAACGAACTATCAAAATTCCATGCTCAAATTTGCTTGAATTTGAAAATTACACTTTATGTGAATTCGTTTCAGAAAGAACGATGCAGTTTTTCAGACATTTTGGATTGTCTTCAGAGTTTTAAAGTCTGATGCCTCGACTTGGGAAGCGTCTTTCGAATTCGAAGAAGATTGGAGCTTCTGCCGTGATTTGTTTGTTGTGAATGATACAGCTAAGCGCGGAATTAAATTTATTCAAGACTACAATAGATTATTGACGAAAGATGAAGATGAAATTCAAATTGTACTTGAAATGGTGGAAGCTTATCGCAAGAAATATCCATCATACAAAAAAATTTTACTTAATGCATTAAATACGTTTAGTCTTAAGAAATACAAATATACATATTGATTGAACTTTGAGGCCTGATCATTTATTTAGTCCCATATTTTTTTATTGATGCAAATAAATAATAAAAATAACAGATGGAAAAGACAAAGATGAAAAAATAACTAAGACTGATAAAAAAAATCTCAAAAAATTACATTTTTTTAGAAAAAATAATTAAATGATAGGCCTAAGTGTTTCTTACTCTGTATTTTTTACTTAAATAAATTTAAATAAAACAATGGTGTTTTGTATGAGCAATAATGATTAAATATGACATTTTCAGTATAAAATTACAAATTTCTTATAATTTTTTTTTTTTTCAAAATTTTTACCGGGTCCACTAAACGTTATCCGATCGTCACCAAATTTGTCATGCAATACTTTTAGTCTAAAAGGAAAAAAAACCGGCGGGCACTCCTTGATTTTTCGACTTTGAAAAAAAGGAACATGTCTAATCTGGGTTTTAATTTTCCGTTCGTCCCTGATATGTAATCATCAGATTTTTATATTATTACATGTGTCATTTCTCGAAGGAGATGAAAATATGTTGGAAAACGACTAAGTACAAATTTTTCTAAAAATATACCTATTCTTTCTATGGTAGCTATATGATTAATCGTCCGATCCTGCCCGTTCCGACTTATATACTAATGCGAATAGTCAGAAAAATCTGTAATCTATATCTGAAAGCCATCTTATAATCGCTGTGACTCTTTTAAATTTGATATTTATAAAATAGGATGTTCTAAGGCATCTAAATAGTCCTTGATATTGGTCAACTTTTGTTATAAAGAAATATTAAGACTCGCGTTCTTTAGAAAAATCAGTATCAATGATCAAATATAATTATGTATATCGGTATACTTATTATACATCTATCTATGTAAATTCAAATTTTTATCGAGAAAATCTTTCCCAACAGTGATTCCCTAATATATGGACAAGCTCTTAATACCTTTAAATTTTAAGTCCAAAGCAATTGGATGGACTGTCATAATTTACATTGTAATTAAATTCTAGGTTGTACTACATTTTGCATTTTATTAAACGGCTTTACTTTCTTTTTTTATAGTTTACCTAGAAGTCGTGTGAACACCATTCGACTTGTGGGAATACGATTAGAAGATGATACAGTAGAAACAAAAAATGGAATACCTAATGTGTTGGTAAACAAAGATCAAACGTTTAGAGTTTTCGGCAGTGGCTTACAAAAAAATACTGTAATAACATTTACCACTGAGGCAAATGAATACGGTGGTCCTTGCCTCAAGCCAGCCACAGATCTTTTTACACCTTTGGAAGTTGCCAATGATGGATTTTCAGCGACATACATTGTTACATTTCCATCAACTTTAGGTGTATTTTATATTTGTGCGAAAACTGCAGAGGAAAAATATAATGCAAGTGTTTTTTACATTACTTTATATTTTTAAATATAATTTAACAAACATGTTATTTCTTTTAGAATAGCACAGCCGAAACTACATCCCCTTTGTCTCACCAAGGAAATTCCAATTGTCTTAAAATTGAAACACATGAACCATTATTACCGGCTTGGATAGCCATTATCATAATAGTAACATGTCTTTGCTTTTCTGCTCTATTCTCTGGTCTTAACTTGGGCTTGATGTCTATGGACCGCACAGAATTAAAGGTGATACAATTACCTACATTTTAAAAATTTTTATCATCGTCACTTTGTAACATATTAGATACTCCGAAACACTGGTACTGAAAAAGAAAAAAAATATGCATCAAAAATTGCACCAGTTCGAGATCAAGGTAATTATCTGTTGTGCAGTATTCTCTTGGGTAATGTGTTGGTTAACTCAACCTTTACCATTCTACTGGATGGTCTAACTTCTGGACTTTTTGCCGTTATATTTTCCACATTGGCCATCGTTCTTTTTGGTGAAATTACGCCTCAGGTAAGCAGTTTACTCTAAAACTGATTAACTTAATGCTTAATATATTATAATAGAATAAAAATGTAAGGTAAATGGTAAGGAGACCCATTACACGTCCGATTTCGTTGAAATTTTTACCGTTAATAGAGACAATTTTTCTAAGAATTATGGTGAAAGTCTTATTTGGGGGCGGCTTCTAGTTTTTTTTATGGATTTTTAAAGTTTAATTAAATGTATGCGATTTGGGAGTATTTAGTAAACAATGGCCAGTGTGACCATAGTCAATGCACACGAAAATGCTGAAAAGTATTACAAAAATACTAGAAAATACTGATAACGCCGTCAAAGCAGTGGCTAACGCCACTGCTAAGGCACTGTTGGATATTTTCCGGGGCAGATCACACTATCTTACTTTGGAAATTTGTCATTTATATTCTGATCTGCTCCGGAACATATCCAACAGTGCGTTAGCAGAAGCGTGAGCCACTGCTTTGACGGCATTTGAAAGTTTAAGACGCCGCAAAAACTTTCAATTTGTCCTTCATATTGGCACAGTGCGACCAGACTTAGTAGTCATTTTTGGAATTTAGTATTTTCCTGCTCAGTATTTACTAAATATTCCCGAAACGCATACATTTCTTATGGAAAATAATTAAAGCCTAGTATCCAGACAACAAAACTGTGGCAAAGCAGTGAGAGAGAGCGAGAGGCAAATGGTTTGTGACAGCTTGTCACCTAGGTCTGTTTCAAAGGGTGATATCCAGTTCAGGTTCGAAAATACTAGAACGGTACAGGCGTTAGCAGATTATTTAGGGGCGCGCGTTTTAGTATTTCCATAACGCGTAGCGAAAAAGAATAAAAATTTTAATAAAACTGGCTGTCACCAATGTTTGCCCTCACTCTGCCCTTCACATATTTCAAACTATGGATCTCGCCATGAACAAAAATACGTGGAAAAATCGAATTAAAAGAGAGAATACAGTCCTAATTGATTTGATAGAGGCAAATACAATATTTTGGGAATTGGAAAATTATATGAATTTGCATTAAAAGACCTGGGACTAAGAGTATAGTTAAAAATAAGGATGCAGGACCATCGAAGGGAAAATGAGCCACCTGTGCATCTCGTTATGCAAATGGCACAGGAAATCCAGCTTCTGCTCCATGGGTATGGCCACTGATGCCATCATGTTTCTCCCTGAACGGATCCCACCCTAGCCTAAAAGAGCCCATATACAATTATCCGAGTTCCTTGGACATGTACTAGGAGTTGTCCAAGGCAGGCGCAGCCACCAGAACGCTAGTCAATAGCTTAGGGACAATGATTAATCTAAAATAAATCATAAAGAGACGAACGTGTGTGTAGTTTCAAATATTTATAGTTATCAACAAAGTATGACCGCATCATTGGCGCTCAATAAATGTCGAACAACGAATAAGAGAGCGGTCACACTTCAAAAGATTAAACATTTTTGCGCTGCGTGACAAAATTTGGAAGTGGATACTAAGCTTAAACTTTAAAAATCAATAAAAAAAACTAGAAGCCGCCCCCAAATAAGACTTTCACCATAATTCTTTGAAAAATCATCTCTATTCACGGTAAAAATATCAACGAAATCGGGCGTGTAATGGGTCTCCTTCAAATTTACCAAATGTAAAAAATTGTATACAAGAAACCAACTTTGCCAAATAAAAAAGCGTAATTGGTCTCTTGACATCTTAAATTAAGATTAAGAGCTGTACTAAATTATTTAACGGGAAACACAAACTAACTCTTTTTTTGTGCCCTCTACATTACCCTAACAAATAGGTAAAAACGCCGTTTTTCGGGTGAAGCTCTTGATGTGAGAGACAAATTCTGACGTCGTATTTTGATTCTAAGCAGTTTAAAACTTTAGAAATGACGCCAAAATTTACTATGTTGATCTGTGTTATCAAACTACAAAAAAACCAATAAGGTTTAAATTTCTCGAAAGAATTTCCACACGTATCCTAAAAAAAATGGTTTCTGGTTCTCCAAAAATCTGTAAAATCGGGAAAAGTGTTGAAAAAAGCTAAAAAGTGTTAAGAAAGCGAAATTTTAAAACGATCTGATACATACTCGCCGACAAATCAATGTGACTGACTTCCTTCACATCATTTCGGGGAACTAATTTAAAGTTTGGCAAGTTTGGCACCACACGCTCTGGTCTGATGGTTCGGAACTTAAAAAAAATCATATCATATCTTCGTTAGTTTATCGTAATGACTTAAAACTTTTATTCAACACTCTCCCAATATGTTGTACATATCTCATTTATACTGATCATATATAATGGTTGTTAACACGTGAACTCAAATTATTTGTATAACTATCAATCCCTTGCAGCAGTAGATAGTCAAGTGCTTGTCTGCATATACAGATTTAGGTATAGACTTGAGCCTAAGGCATATAAATATCTAAATGTAATAAGAACTCCTGCGTGGTATATATGGTATATGGTCTGATAAATATTAGATTTTATACTCGAAAAATAATTTTTTTTTAGGCAGTTTTCTCAATTGTTATCCAATTTTTTTATGCACTTTTTGTTCAAAATAATCATTAAATTTTACATTTTACAAGAATATTTAATCATTATACATTCAATTAAAATCATTAAGTGTCCTTACAAAGTCGGGAATTAAAAAACAAGCCGCCAATACAGGAGAAAATGTATGCCCGCCATACAATTTCGTACTGCGCTTGTAGCAGAATTTGCTCGAAGCGCTGAGCGTTTTTTACGCTGAGTTTCAAAATCGGGGTGGCACTTCGGGGCAGCCGATCTTTTTTTAATATGATAAAGGACATACACCTCATAAGCCAAACCCATAAGCCCGTGTAAGATCATTTTTTTTTATTTTCCATCAAAGTTGAAAAATAGGTAAAAAAATTACTACTTCGGTAAAACATGTATGCTTGCACGTGCCTACCTTGGTTTTACCGAGATTTGATTACCCTTTCGATGCAGAGTATTTTCAAGTGGCCCATCTGGCCCAAGCACGTGCCTGTTCGCGACAAATGAAAGTATAGAAAAGGATTACGAGAAAGTTACTACTAATGTGCTGCCAGTTTTTTTGCCTGCATGCGTACTAAGTGGGTTAGTATCAAAGTTTTTAGTTTGGGAAGGCTATCCACGTTTGAAATTATTATGTGCAAATCGTTATAATTTGCACATAAGACTCTAAAAGGTTCATGAAACGTTCTACAGTGGTACTACTACTAGAGTCTACTAGAGTACGAGGATAACCTCTAGTTTGGATCCCAGTTCAAACCGCGTAAAACGAAAAGTAAAAAGTTCTTCTGAACTGACTGAATGCGTTTACTATGGACCCCATACTGAGGGCTCCAAACGCAAGATTCATATTCTGAGATAGGACGAACTAAAGAAACATATAGGGATTTTATAACATAGGGGCCATTGAATTCTTTCGACCACCGTTTAATGAAACCGAGCACACCTCTGGCTTTATTCGCCATGCACGAAATATGATCAATAAAGTCAAGTTTAGGATCCAGGCGGACACCCAAATCATCGACTATAGCGATTCTTTCCAAAGAGCAGCAGTTCAGCGTGTAAGTCGCAAGCTTGGGAGCGACATGGGAGAATGTCATTAGCTTGCATTTAGAGCCGTTTAGGTTTAATAAGTTTATGCGGCACCATGTTTGAAAATTATTAAGATCTGTCTGTAAATCAGACTGGCAGGAAGCGTCCTTATATTGCACGCAAAGTTTGACGTCGTCCGCGTACATAAGTACTCTGGAGTTGATCAGAACTTCGGACAGGTCGTTGATAAATAAACAACAGGGGACCCAAATGGCTCCCTTGCGGTACGCCAGAAGTAACCCTGAGAACATTATTTAAAGAATATTCTGCCATTTAGATAACTTGAGATCCAACTAAGAAGATCAACCGGAAATCCCATTAGATCGAGTTTCCGAACAAGGAGAGAATTGTTAACAGAGTCAAATCCTTTTCTGAAATCAGTATAGATTACGTCTGTCTGAAAGTTTTAATGGAAGCCCTTAACTATGAAGGAAGTGAGCTCCAAAAGATTGGTTGTCGTTGATCTTTGCTTTAAAAATCCATGCTGACATGGAGAAATATTTGTTCTGCATAGGTGCTGCAAATGAGGAGTTATGATTTTCTCGAAAAGTTTTGTAATGGCCGACAACTTAGAGATTCCTATATAGTTGCTGGCATCCTATTTGCTACCTTTTTTGTGGAGAGGAATAACAAATGATTCCTTCCAAATAAGGGAAAAGTGGGAGGTTTCTAAGGACAAGGTAAACAATTTCAGAAGGGGATTGCACAGGGCGTCCGCACAATACCTAAGCACGCAGCCAGGTATACCGTCGGGACCTGGAGTTTTTCAGGAGTTTTGTTCTCTCTTGATGAAGGGCAGGACAGTCGAGTAATATATGTTGCATTGTAATGTTGGTGTTGCAGGTTGTGCAGATTTGATTGAGTCTGCTCGTGAGATGTTCTTTGTCGGTGTGCTGTCGTGGCTGATATTTTTATACTGGATTGCGGAATTGTTGAGTATTGAATTTTTAAGGTGTTAAGGTTTTTTTGAGCAATCAGTGGGAAATTATGTGCGTTTTTTGGCTGTTTCATCCGCGAATTCGTTTCCTGGGATCTCGCAGTGTCCAGGGACCCATATTATTAATATTTTGTTTCTCTTGTATTTGTATAAAATATTTCTTATGAAGGTGATGTAATAGTTTTGACTTTTTATGTTTTCAATTTCTTGTATTGCTGAGAGGGAATCTGTGCAGATTGCAAATTTCCCTCGATGTTTGCTGGCGTAGTTGCATGTTGTCAGAATTGCTGATATTTCGGCTGTGTATATGGAGGAGTATTGTGGGAGTATATGGTGGTTAATAATATTATTTTCCGTTGTTACGCTATATGAGACTCCGTTAGCTGATTAGGATCCATCTGTGTAGAGAAAGCGTCTGTCTGCTAGGGTAATTTTTAATTCCTTAAACTTGAGTTGGTATTTTAAGGGTGCCGCTTCTTCTTTGGATTGGGTGTGTAGTGTGGTATTAATGCTTACAATGCTGCACAGCCAGTGTGGGGTCTTTTCCTTTCTGCATGTTACAGGGGATATATAAATATGAAGTATTTTAAATTTCTCTATTGTCTTGTGTAGCGAAGACGGAAGTTTTGGTATTCTTTTGGAATTAATAATTTTGTTGTATATTTTTTCAATTGGAGAAAACTTGGAGTTAATTATGATTTCGACGTTTTTTTGGGTTGCATATGTGGTTCTATGTTCTATTGGCAGTATGTTAGCTTCGTGCATGAGGTTGTTTATTGGGGTGGTGCGAAAGGCATTGAAGGCGATTCTTATTGCTGATTGGTAAATCTTCTTAATTTGCTCAGGGTTGATTTCGGTGCATTTCCATATAGGTGTAAGCCGTAGTCTATTTTTGACATAATAATTGATTTAACCACATACATTATGGTGTTTGTGTTGCAGCAGAATTTTTTGTTGGATAGGCACTTAATAACATCTAGTCTTTTAGCTAGTTCTAAAGTGTGGTTTTCAATGTGTTTGTTCCATCTGTAGTTTTTGGATATTGTTATTCCGAGTATTTTAAGGGACGTAACATTTTGTATAGGGGAGTCATTGGATTGCAGTGTAAAGTTGCAGGTTCTTTTCCTACAGTTGTTTTTTTTTTTTTTTTTTTTTTTTTTCTATATTCGTTTATTTATAATAGCTATTTAATACAATACAAACAATACAAACAAGCCATTCAGTGGCGTGACGGGGCAAGGACCCGCTTCGTGCGGTACGGCCGCAAAGCAATGCTTCGCACGAAGGAAGGCCGCTCAGCCCGTCCTCTCGTTCCTCGTCCTCTCCAGGGACCTCAGCGACTTCGTCAGCTTTGCTGAAAATTCTGCCGCCGCTTCCCACGTCCTTGAGTCCGCCAGCATCAGCGGCACCAGCGTGTCCACGTTGATCGCCGACCCTGCCACGGCCTCCAGCGCGTTCCTCTCCTCTTCGAATCGGCGACACTCGAAGATGGCGTGCTTTGCGTCCTCGGTTATCCCGGATCCACACTCCGGGCAGCCGTCCTCCTCCTCGTGGCCGAATCTTTTCAGGTAGCTCCTGAAGCATCCGTGCCCACTCAGCACTTGGGTCAGGTAGAAATCCACCTGCCCATGCTTTCTCTCTATCCAGGCGTCGATGCTGGGGATCAGCCTGCGCGTCCAACGGCCTTTGGACGAGGCGTCCCACCTGGCCTGTTGTGTAGTGGGTGAGGGTTTTAGTAAGAATTATTGGAAAGGACTGTTATTTTTCTATTGGTGAGGAAGTTTATTATATAATTGGGGATCCTTGGGCCTATTTTCCAGGCCATGAGTTCGTCAATGATGCTGTGGATGCCTACTCTGTCAAACGCTTTAGCAAAATCTAGGGAAATAATAATGGGCTTGTTTCTTGACAGGGACCCAGTTATCTGATAATCTTGTATAGCTAGAGAATCAGAGACCGATTTTCCCTTTCTGAATCCCATTTGCCGGTTATCTAGGAGCTTGTTATTTGAAGCTAGCCACCAAAGCCGTTTTGCTATTATTTTATCTAGCACTTTCGAGATGCATGGATTCAGTAAAAATGGGTCGGTAAGAGTTTATATTAGTTTTGTCCATGATTGGTTTGGGTACAGGTATAACACAGCTTAATTTAAATTGCTGAGGTATGCATGAGCTCAGGATGTTGTTGAAAAGATTGAGCAGTCTTTTATGTAGGTTTGAGGATAAGTTTTTTAGCATAGGGTAGATTATACGGTCTCGGCCCGGAGTTTTTCCTTTAAGTTGGTTCAGTGAAGCAATAAGTTCTGTAAAAGATATGTCCTGTTCGATGCTAAGCGCTGTAGGTGATGGAACCTGTGTGTTAGGGATTGGATTTGATTTCCTTTGTATGAAGGCTGTGTAAAAGTAAAAGGCAGATGTAAAAGCTTTAAAGTTTTCTCAGCACTTAATAAAATATTAATAATATAGCAGTGCTGGCTGACAAAAAACCCACATAAAAAATCCAGAAGGAATATCTTGGTGCCAGGGTAAATATTTTATTGCTAGCTTCGGCACATCATTGGCGGTAAAAACCAATTTAAAAAACCTCTTATAGGATTGGCACCAAGTGCTCAGCATTTTTCCCCGTAAAATTCGGTGGCCTACAACCCATATAGTTGGCCCGTATAATTAGCGGATCATAAACACCTAGCTCGGGTTTCCAACCGAACCCGCCTGCAATCTTACCAACAAAGCCATAATTTGTCAGGCCCATTTTTAATGTCTTTATGACTTAAGGTTAGGTTATAGTATAAGATTTGGTACACTTATTTTTAGTCTCGAAAATGAGAAGATTCAATAAATAAAAGCAAAGTATAAAAAAACAAGAAAGGAAGCTAACTTTGGCGTGCCGAAGTTTAAATACCCTTGCAGTAAGTAAGAAGAAGAAGAAAAATCTTCTGACTTTTTCCTTTTCTCGGGTACTGACATAAGATAAATGTTGCGATAGAAAAATGTTGCGAACGAGAAATGTTGCGCGCGAAAAATGTTGCGAACGAACTAAATGAATTTAATAAATATTCCTATGGCTGCTATATGATATAGTGGTCCGCTTTGAATAAAATTAAAACCGAAATTCTGGAATAATACAAAGTGTCTATGTCTCACATTTTATGAAAATATGTGAAAAATTGGCTTCGTTAGATTTTTTCCTCAAAATTTTCTGATCGGTCCTATGACAGCTATATGATGTAGTTGTCCGATTTTGTCCATATCTCAAATTTTATTCAAATATTGTAAAAATTGGCTAAGTTATAACATTTTTCATTAAAATTTACCGATATTTCCTATATAGCTATATGATATAGTCGTCCGATCCGGCTCGTTCCGACATATATAGCAATGAGAGCATATAGAAGACTATCTGCAAAGTTTCATTCAGATAGCTTCAAAACTGAGGGACTAGTTTGCGTAGAAACGTACAGACGGACAGACAGACATGGCCAGATCGACTTGGCTGTTGATGCTGATCAAGAATATATACATATACTTTATGGGGTCGGAAATGCTTCCTTCTATTATTACATACATTTGTACAAAATTAATATACCATGTACCGTAGGTACAAAGGTACAAAGGTATAAACAATTGATTTTGCCTGTGGTGAAGCAGTTGAATCTTGTAAAAACGAAAAACAATTTACAAGCATCAAAATTTCTTAAACTCAAAAACATGACAGACATTGAAGTTAAAGCTAAACTTTAAAGCAAAGAGGGACTTTGCAAAAACTGTTCAGCCACAGCCTTCGAAAAACAACAAGAATTGGTAGCCATCAAAGTTACAATTAACAATACAAGTTACATTAACACCATAAAATAATATAAATAAAATAAAACACACCTTCACTCTACTCAAAATATACCTATTCCAATCAACTACACACTCTATCACGAGGACACCGCCACAAACAGATTTGGAGGGGTCGCACTCCTCATCCACAACTCATTACAACAACAAAATGTTCAAATTAACGCTTCTGACTTTCACACAATAGCAGTAACAATTCATTCCAATTCTAAATTCACCATAACATCATCATACATCCCACCCAACAAGCCTTTTACAATACAAAACCTCAGAAATATATACTACAACTTACAATAGATTTTAATAGCTGGCACAGGAGCTGGGGCTCGCAAACCAACAAAATAAGAGGAACCACATTATTCAAATTCATCAATAAAAAATCTCTCGTAACACTTAACAACGGCTCAGAAACTCACTTTACCACCCATTTGTAGTGGCGCTTGGGTAAGAAATTTATAAATCACCCTTAGCCCAAAAGACGACACTTTAACCAAAATTAGGCTACGATCGGCGAACAGCAAAAGTGTTCCCCGAATTACATGTAGCATACTTTCGCTTAACATAAGCTTTCAGTAGCGATGCTCGGGAGATAATCTGGAAGATATAGAGTTGCTCCCGATAATGGAAAGGGCTAAACATGAGCTCCATATTTCCGTCCCGAACTTAGCTATATCCGCCCGAAGCTTGGACCATTCTTTTCCATCTGACCAGCGATCGCAACGGACGTGCTCTGGAGAGCAGATGTAAAAGCTTTAAAGTTTTCTCAGCACTTAATAAAATATTAATAATATAGCAGTGCTGGTTGACAAATAAGTTGCACAGTAATATATGCAGTTTTGATTTGGTGGAAAAACCACATAAAAAATCCAGAAGGAATATCTTGGTGCCAGGGTGAATATTTTATTGCTAGCTTCCGCACATCATTGGCGGTAAAAACCAATTTAAAAAACCTCTTATAGGATTGGCACCAAGTGCTAAGCATTTTTCCCCGTAAAATTCGGTGGCCTACAACCCATTTAGTTGGCCCGTATAATTAGCGGATCTACGTGCTTAAGGCGCCTCCCTTAAAAGGTCATGGGGACTCTCAAGGCAGCACATAACTTCATCGATCGAGCTTCGCAGTCGCTAAGTTCATAACAAGAGATCAGCAGAGCCGCAAAGTCGTCCATAACCCCTCGTGGAACGTAATTATGCTCATCCATCGATAGTGACGATTTTCTCTAAATAATTTCCTCATGAAATCTATTTAGAGCCAATTTTTTATATATTTCTTTAAGGCTTTGGCCAATCCAATCCCGAGTGCACGTGTGTTGATACAACAACAACCAAAAATCAGCTATAAATCAAATTAATTCCCGGCGGAGTCACATAGTCCCAACCTAAATAAGGCTCAGCCGAACAAGAAAAAAAAAATTAGTTAAGTTAGTGGTTAAAATTTAGGTTAGCTTCTTCTTCTTTAATATTTCCATTTACGAAATAAGTTGTTTTGCTTCCGAATATTTTCCTGAATATATATTGGCAAAGTGAAGATTGAAATATGAAAAAGAAACTGCGGGAAAAATTAAAAGTGAAGTGAAACATAAAGTATAAATAAATGAAAATAAACCTCCCGAAATAAAATCTCTCAGTGCACGACATAAACATGAATTAAATAAAATTAATGCACTGAAGATCGGCAGAACAAAAAAATTTAAAACAACATTGGTAGCAATACATAAATCCCGATAAGAATTTATTCCAACTGACCCAGCCGTCCAAAGATCTTTCGACATTGGAGCTGTGTGAGTGATAAACCCATGCATGCAATTTATCGTTTTGTTTTGCTCCCGATTTTTGTGCCCCGATAAGCCTTATTCTGTTCTAAATAAGCTTCAATAAAGAACTTCATTTATTCTTTATTTTGATCGCGAGCTTATTCTGCGATTCAGCACACTGAGCTTTACATCCGGTACATCTTCTCTTCTTCTTTTACATAGCTTTCGCTACACTGAGCGACGAAATTTTCGAAATGAGTGAAGTTAATTATTAATACAAATAAATAAATTTTCTTATATTTAAATAATTTAATTAATAATATTTTGTACTTTATAAGTTCACAGTATTAGAGTTTAAAAATAAATTTAACATCTCGAAATACATTTTGTCCCAGCGTTTTCTGGCAGTATGGTCATGATTAATTTAAATATTTCCTCTTTTTAGGAAAAACTCTTGGTATAATGACATACACTGAAAGAAATTTGTTTTGATAATATTAATTAAATATTTTCTTTTTAATTAATATTCCTTTTGCTATTACTACTTGCTCATACCTTTAATACAGAAAATGAATATTTCTAAATAAAATTAAAGTTTCAGCACTTAATTCATTTATGCCCTCTTAATTTTAATTTTCATTTATTATCATACTGTTATATTATTTTATACCTATCTACGCATTTACCTAACCTTTTAATTTCGACAGCTTTTTTTTATATTTTTTCTTATCAATATTCAGCTAATTATAAACTAATGTTAAAAATAATGTTATATAAAATGTAATAGGTAATTAAAATATAACAACCTTATGAATAAAATTGTTAATATTATGAAGTCGAACTAAATATTTTTTTATTGGAAGCCATACCGATCCTAAAGAATGTCCGAACCATAAGGTAACTTTATAAGGGATCGCCGGCCTTGGCTGTAGCAAGCGATCATGGCAGGGTGCAAAGACTGGGGCTTACGCCCTAAAACTGGTATCGTAGAAATGGTTTCACTACCAAAATTTTGTAAATCCAAAGTGCAAACTGCAAAGTTTTGGTCGAAGCAGCAAACAAACCGCGTGAGAACACTCACACCTTGATCAGAAACACTTCCACTCCGAATTAAACAGTTTTCGCTGATTAACAGCCACAAACTGCTAGGAAACTTTTCACCAAGAGCTCAGAGAAAAACACATCCGACCGCATGGGCAAAATCAGTGTGACCTCGGGACTTTAGAAATATAAATTATGATCACTTAAATATAGCAATTAATTGCTGTAATTGGGATAGGCTGTATTTACTCACAGAAGTGGACGATCAAGTAAAGCACTTTCAGGACATTATAGATAAATTGTATAACAGATGCGTTCCGGTTCGAAGCAAAAGAATTCGAGCATCGGAGAAACCATGGTTTTATAATGGCATTCGGACTGCAATCTATGAACGCGGCCTAGCTTACGAAAAGTGCAAAAGGTATAGGATATCTCAAGAATATAAAAAATTTAGGATGTTAAGACGATCTGTGACTAAGCTCGTTGAGATTGCTAAGACCAACTAAGTTTAATAGTTTATACTCCACTCAAGAAACGTGGAAAACAATAAAAAGTTTGGCAATAGGGAAATTTAGACGAGAGAGAGTGGAACAGGACATCGATGTCAATAAACTTTATATCTTTTTTATACCCTTGCAGGGTATTATAATTTTAGTCAGAAGTTTGCAACGCAGTGAAGGAGACATTTTCGACCCTATAAAGTATATATATTCTTGATCAGCATCAACAGCCGAGTCGATCTAGCCATGTCCGTCTGTCCGTTTCTACGCAAACTAGTCCCTCAGTTTTGAAGCTATCTGAATGAAACTTTGCAGATAGTCTTCTATATGCTCTCACTGCTATATATGTCGGAACGAGCCGGATCGGACGACTATATCATATAGCTATATAGGAAATATCGGTAAATTTTAATGAAAAATTTTATAACTTAGCCAATTTTTACAATATTTGAATAAAATTTGAGATATGGACAAAATCGGACAACTACATCATATAGCTGTCATAGGACCGATCAGAAAATTTTGAGGAAAAAATCTAACGAAGCCAATTTTTCACATATTTTCATAAAATTTGAGACATAGACACTTTGTATTATTCCAGAATTTCGGTTTTAATTTTATTCAAAGCGGACCACTATATCATATAGCAGCCTTAGGAATATTTATATAAATTCATTTAGTTCGTTCGCAACATTTTTCGCGCGCAACATTTCTTGTTCGCAAAATTTTTCTATCGCAACATTTATCTTATGTCAGTACCCGAGAAAACGAAAAAGTCAGAAGATTTTTCTTCTTCTTCTTACTTACTGCAAGGGTATTTAAACTTCGGCACGCCGAAGTTGGCTTCCTTTATTGTTTTTTTATAGTTTGCTTTTATTTATTGAATCTTCTCATTTTCGAGACTAAAAATAAGTGTACCAAATCTTATACTATAACCTAACTATAAGTCATAAAGACATTAAAAATGGGCCTGACAAATTATGGCTGGGTTGGAAGATCGGTACGTTGCAGGCGGGTTCGGTTGGAAACCCGAGCTAGGTATTTATGACTGTACCCAGGCAAGTGTGTTTTAATTTTATGCGTGAGATCTTTTAGCCAGATGCGGTCGAATGGTTGAGATACCTTAAGGAATATCGTGCTGTAATATTCTCTGTGCTCGAACGCTGCTCGATAGTCCCGTGTTTTTCTCTGAAGCTAAATTGATTGGCTGGAATACTATTGTGAGCTCCCATATATGGGCTATTTTCTTTGGAAAGAACATCCACGGCCAAAAACTAAATAGTAATCTAAAATGATTTTTTTCAACATAGTTACATTAAGAAATGTTCAAATTGATCAAGTTTGAAAGCCTTTAGCGCAAGCACAATTTTTCATTATTTTTATGAAAAACATCATAAAAAAGTTAATGTTGTTTTTTGATAAAAACTGCCAAAGCAGAGGAACTTTGCTTGGACTTTTGTTTTCAAACATCAGTGTGAGATAGAAAAGAGTCAAAAGAAACTGCATTTATGATTTTCTGATTTTTACGATTGTAAAATATTACACTGATTAAAACTAAATAAAAATAACTTTATACACTCATACCTCCCTATACGGCCGTTCTCTATAAGGCCTTTCGCTAATAAAAGCCCTCTTCAGTTATGGCGCGTTTTCGCTTTACGGCATAAAATATTTGTTATGTATTCTTGATTTAATATTAATAACATAAAAGGATAAAAGCCATTTTTAATTATAGAATATGGTACATTTTAAAATTTTGGGAACCAAACCCATAGAATTTGTATTACAATTTTTGATTCGTTATACGGCATTTCGCTTTACGGCTAATTTCTGTGAAACCAAGCGAGGTATGAGTGTATTTTTAAGTCAACTCGTTACATTATTAAGAGGAATTGATATGTAATTCATTTAAATTAGTTCCATTAAAATATTTTATCAAGTCAAGTTTAATCAAATAAAAGTTACTTCGGTCTGTATCACGTGCGAACTCCTTGAATATTTGTTATTATTTTGAAAATGAACAATTGCCCGAAATCGACCACAACACCAACTATAGTGCTAACCATGAACTATAAGTTTCAAATTTTGTTAAATTATAATAAAGTCTTAACCAATGTTTTTTTTTAGTTTGAATGCGTACTAGTGTTCCGTGCTACACCAGAGAATTGCCCATTTTTCCATAAATTTTGACAGAAATTATAATAAACTTAAGCATTTGCAGCGGTGTTCGTCTGGAAGACGCTCCTGAGATGTAAGGCAAACGTTTCAGCTCTGTCTTTGTCGCTACGAGCCCACAATCACTGATGAAGACGACGTTGTCAATTATCGAAATTCACTGGAATTATCAGAATAACCAACCCAATTTGCGGTTAAATATATATGCGGTGATAATTTTGTTGCGTACTTTCAATGGTACGCGACTATCGGTGAAGAGATTAAAGCCGAATAAGATGCAATAACAAGTCCGGTAGTACGAAATACAATTTTTTTGAAATATCAACCCAACAAATGTAGATGTTGGCTTTATTTCTGCCTCTCTTACAAAGTTAATTGGATAAGTGTTTTTTTTTAATATTGACTAATTTAACAATTAAAAGACCATTTTCACGAATATGCGACAACTTTAGTAACTTATTTATCAAATAAGTGCCAAGTGAGCTGTTTGACAGTTTGTGACGGTCTGTCGTTCGTTAGGTAGCTCAGGTACGATTCGTTCAGGAAATTTATTTGGTTCCGGTGTGGGTGAGATCCGATCATTCAGTGATAACCCTAAGTTGTATGCCTTAACATCTTTGTAACAGTAGGACAGATAGTGGATCTGCCTCCGGGATCTTCAGTCGAGCTTGGCGTCTAAGCTCCCTCTGTCGTCGCGCTACTCGCGTCTAGGTGCAAAGTTTCATCCAGATAGCTTCAGAACTCAGCGACTAGTTTGCGTAGAAACGGAAAGACGGACATACGGACATGGCTAGATCGACTCGGCTGTTGATGCTGATCAAGAATGTGTATACTTTATAGGGTCGGAAATGTATCCTTCACTGCGTTGCAAACTTTTGACTAAAATTATAATATATATAAAAATTATAACAGCCAATTTTTACAATATCTGAATAAAATTTGAGATATGGTAATTTTGTATTATTCTAGAATTTAATTTTTTTTAAATCGGACAACTATATCATATAGCTGTCATAGGAATATAAATATCAATTCAGTTAATTTGTTTGCAACATCTTTCGCTCGAAACATGTTGCGCTCGCAACATTTTTAGCACGCAACATTTACCTTATGTCAGTACCCGGCAAAGCGAAAAGTCAAAACAATTTCTTCTTCTTGTACGTACTGCAAGGGTATTTAAACTTGCATGCCAAAGTTAGCTTCCTTTCTTGTTTATTTCTGAATTTCCCTCTTTACTTAACTTTCGAAAGATATAAAATTCATTTATTTCGCTTAAAAATTACACCTGTTCAGTTTTCAGATCTGTCAACGCTTTTACCTTTTTCGCTCACAAAATTATTTTATTTTAGTACCCTCTGAAACTTCCTTCCTTTTCTTGCTGCTTTCAGAAAATGTAGTTATGCTCCGTAGGCTTGCCTGTCTTGCATTGTAGTCACGTGTTGTTCTTAAAAAAATGTTGGCCAATTGAAAGTTTGTGCTTACTTTGCCTTCACTGTGGAATTTGTTCTCGCAAAGACAACAACAAGAAAATCAGCACGAAATTTTAATGCAAACACTGACACAAACGACGAATATATCGTTGAACCAAACTTGTTTGTACAAAAAATTCAAAAGTACATGGTTTGCTAATAACTTTTGGTATACATATTTCTTGAAAGTCTTTTGTCTTTTTGTTTTAATTGTTCTAAAAAAACTGAATTAAAGTGGAATATTGTGACCAATACCAGTAATATATTGTGCGTCACTACCAAATTTCCCTTATCTTAAAATAAGCAAAAACTAGCAATTGTAAAAATAATCTCGACTTGTTCATAATGAAAGAGTTGTTAATAATTGCTGATATCAAGGTTTGACCAGAAGTTCCAAAAAGTTTTCTTAAGGTAAGATAAGATCTTAAGGTAGATTAAGTCAAGTCAAAATTTGAAAAATGACGATGTTATATTCTAAAATTAATACCTTCGTTTAACGAGCGCCGAGCCATTGACAAATTTTTAAACGACAAAATAATAGTATACACAGGCACAATTTGAACAATTTTTTATATTAAACACATAGTGAAAAATTAGTGTTCATGACTTGATATTCTTCTAATTGTGTTTAAAATAACAAAATATAAAAACAAAACTCAATGAACAAATTTACAAAACTTAGCCTGACGTGCATTCGATTGCAACACCTGACTTAACAGCTGTCATTGTCTCATGGCGCTCTTAAATTTAACATTTTGAGTTTGGGCCTTAACAGTCGGATGTGTTCTTAAGGCACTAACAGCAAATAGGAATATAAATATCAATTCATTTAATTTGTTCGCAACATTTTTCGCTCGCAACATGTTTCGCTCTCAACATTTATCTTAGTTCAGTACCCGACAAAGCGAAATAATAATAATAATAATAAATTGGGGAGATCTCCCTACAGAGATTTAAGGCACTGCGACCGAGTGATCTTTTGTGCCTATAGTACTCCCTATAGAGACAAGAGTTGCTCAACCTCCCTTATGAGGGCAAGCAGCTCTATTGTCGAGGCTTGCCTGATCTGCGAAGCTGTTAAGAGATCGCTGCGCAGGTGCCTCCTTCTGGACCAAATAATGGCTGGGCACTCTCAAAGAATGTGTTTGGTCGTCTCGTCGTCCTCTTTACAGAACCTACACTCCGTGTCTGAAGAAAGACGCATCTTGTGAAGATGATAGTTTAAGACATGGTGGCCGGTGAGGTAGGTTACCAAAAGTCTTAGGTCCATCCTGGAACACCCATCAGTGTTCCTTCCCAAGAGCGGATGTATCAGCTCTTTAGCTTGACGACATCCTGAACTGGATATCCAATACCTGGATTTAGCTCCTTTAACCCATCTTCCAACCATATCGTTGGCAGCGGCCCACCCTAAGCCACAGAATGGCTCCGGGCCGTGTTAAGGAGTCGCTGAGCCGACTCTTGCCAGCTCATCCGCGTTTTCGTTGCCGAGAATTCCGGCATGACCGGGAACCCAACACAAAGTTTCCCTGTTCCCGGTGGAGAGCTGCTGGAGTCTGGTCCAGCAGTCCGCGACAAGTTTGGAGCTTATCCTCCAAGAGGATAGAGCTTTGATCGCCGCTTGGCTATCTGTGTAGATATTTATTGTGGCTCCTCTCATTCTTTTATCAAGGATGAGTTTAGAGCAGCCCTCAATGGCATGAATCTCTGATTGAAAAACACTGGGCATTTTACCCAGTGCAATCGAGACTGCAATCGAGGTCCAAAGATCCCCGCACCCGCCCCTTGCTCAGTTTTGGACCCATCAGTAAACCACTGCAGGCTACCGGGGTCACAGCAAGGGTTGCCATTATCCCATGCCCTACGGTCTGAGCCGAGAGTCCTAAATTTCGCCCCAAAAAAGAGCTTCGTGGTCATGAGATCTGTTTGGCTGCAGATCTCTAAGCCAGAAACATTATTCAAAATACTGACATGACCAGCATCATTTGTCAGTAACCCAGATGTGAGTTTGATTCTAAGAAAGCTTCTAGCGGCTCCTTCTTGTATGTGAATATGCAGCGGAGTTAATCCAGTAATTTTCTCCATAGCCACAGTTGGGCATGTGCGTAGAGCTCCCGATAGAGATGCACACACTAGCCGCTGCAACTTGCTACACTTCTGAATGGCCGAGACCTGCTGTACCTTGGGCTACCACACAAGAGCAGCATAGGTCAAAATAGGCCTGACCATCATTGACAATCAATATTCAAGACCACCACCTAGAGCTGAAATCATCTGTGATAATAGGTTTAGGTTTATGTGCGTTAATCAATGTGATATTCTACAGACAATAAATATAATTAAGAGTGATGCGACTGGACTTGACGACGTTAATCCGAAGTTTATTAAAATCCTTTTACCAAAGATTCTACCTTATTTAACACATATTCTTAATACGGCGCTAACAACCTCGACGTTTCCAGATTGCTGGAAAACGGCAAAA
>VNJV01011078.1:0-27820 GCA_008042635.1 Drosophila nikananu
GGCTAGATCGACTCGGCTGTTGATGCTGATCAAGAATATATATATTTTATAGGGTCGGAAATGTCTCCTTCACTGCGTTGCAAACTTCTGACTAAAATTATCATACCCTGCAAGGGTATAAAAACCAAACCAGACTGAAATCGGTTGAGTTTAAGCCAAGTTACGATCAAAAAACCACTGAAGAAGTTCTCGATTTTTGACCAAAACATTTAAAGATTTTTTTTAAAGGGGTTTCACCGTCAAAATTGTGAAAAATTGGTCAAAAAATTGGAAATCGAGTTTTGAATGCAGAAATGTTCTCCATTAAAAAGCAAGAAGAAAAAACCAAACCAGACTGAAATCGGTTGAGTTTAAGCCAAGTTACGATCAAAAAACCACTGAAGGAGTTCTCGATTTTTGACCCAAAAATGTAACCATTTTTCTTAAGGGGTTTCACCGTCAAAATTGTGAAAAATTGGTCAAAAAATTAGAAATCGAGTTTTGAATGCAGAAATGTTCTCCATTAAAAACCAAGAAGAAAAAACCAAACCAGACTGAAATCGGTTGAGTTTAAGCCAAGTTACTATCAAAAAACCACTGAAGAAGTTCTCGATTTTTGACCAAAACATTTAAAGATTTTTTTTAAGGGGTTTCACCGTCAAAATTGTGAAAAATTGGTCAAAAAATTAGAAATCAAGTTTTGAATGGAGAAATGTTCTCCATTAAAAACCAAGAAGAAAAAACCAAACCAGACTGAAATCGGTTGAGTTTAAGCCAAGTTACGATCAAAAAACCACTGAAGAAGTTCTCGATTTTTGACCCAAAAATGTAACCATTTTTTTTAAGGGGTTTCACCGTCAAAATTGTGAAAAATTGGTCAAAAAATTAGAAATCAAGTTTTGAATGCAGAAATGTTCTCCATTAAAAACCAAGAAGAAAAAACCAAACCAGACTGATATCGGTTGAGTTTAAGCCAAGTTACGATCAAAAAACCACTGAAGAAGTTCTCGATTTTTGACCCAAAAATGTAACCATTTTTTTTAAAGGTTTCACCGTCAAAATTGTGAAAAATTGGTCAAAAAATTAGAAATCAAGTTTTGAATGCAGAAATGTTCTCCATTAAAAAGCAAGAAGAAAAAACCAAACCAGACTGAAATCGGTTGAGTTTAAGCCAAGTTACGATCAAAAAACCACTGAAGAAGTTCTCGATTTTCACCGTCAAAATTGTGAAAAATTGGTCAAAAAATTAGAAATCAAGTTTTGAATGCAGAAATGTTCTCCATTAAAAACCAAGAAGAAAAAACCAAACCAGACTGAAATCGGTTGAGTTTAAGCCAAGTTACTATCAAAAAACCACTGAAGAAGTTCTAGATTTTTGACCCAAAAATGTAACCATTTTTTTTTAAAGGTTTCACCGTCAAAATTGTGAAAAATTGGTCAAAAAATTAGAAATCGAGTTTTGAATGCAGAAATGTTCTCCATTAAAAACCAAGAAGAAAAAACCAAACCAGACTGAAATCGGTTGAGTTTAAGCCAAGTTACTATCAAAAAACCACTGAAGAAGTTCTAGATTTTTGACCCAAAAATTTAAAGATTTTTTTTAAGGGGTTTCACCGTCAAAATTGTGAAAAATTGGTCAAAAAATTAGAAATCAAGTTTTGAATGCAGAAATGTTCTCCATTAAAAACCAAGAAGAAAAAACCAAACCAGACTGAAATCGGTTGAGTTTAAGCCAAGTTACGATCAAAAAACCACTGAAGGAGTTCTCGATTTTTGACCCAAAAATGTAACCATTTTTTTTAAGGGGTTTCACCGTCAAAATTGTGAAAAATTGGTCAAAAAATTAGAAATCGAGTTTTGAATGCAGAAATGTTCTCCATTAAATACCAAACCAGACTGATATCGGTTGAGTATAAGCCAAGTGACGATCAAAATACCACTTAAGAGGTTCGCGTTTTTTTAGCAAAAAAAAAATACCGATTTAAAAATTCATCAAAATTTAACCCCTTTAAAATTTTAAAAATTTGTTTTCTATCAGACATGTCCAGATCGCCTCGGCTGTTAATGCTGATCAAGAATATATATGATTTATAGGATCGGAAACGACTCCTTCACTGCGTTGCAAACTTTTGACTAAAATTATAATATAAACAAGAAAGGAAGCTAACTTCGGCATGCCGAAGTTTAAATACCCTGGCAGTAAGTAAGAAGAAGAAGAAAAACCTTCAGACTTTTTTGATTTCTCGGGTACTGACATAAGGTAAATGTTGCGAAAGAAAAATGTTGCGAACGAGAAATGTTGCCAGCGTAAAATGTTGCGAACGAATTTAATGAATTTATATATATATTCCTATGGCTGCTATATGATATAGTGGTCCGATTTGAATAAAATTAAAACCGAAATTCTGGAATAATACAAAGTGTCTATGTCTCAAATTTTATGAAAATATGTGGAAAATTGGATTAGTTAGATTTTTTCCTCAAAATTTTCTGATCGGTCCTATGACAGCTATATGATATAGTTGTCCGATTTTGATCAAATTAAAACCGAAATTCAAGAATAATACAAAATGGCCATATCTCAAATTTTATTTAAATATTGTTAAAATTGGCTAAGTTATAATTTTGTTCATTAAAATTTACCGATCTTTCCTATATAACTATATGATATAGTCGGCCGATCCGGCTCGTTCCGACATATATAGCAGTGAGAGCATATAGGAGCATAACTGCAAAGTTTCATCCAGATAGCTTTAAAACTGAGGGACTAGTTTGCGTAGAAACGGACAGACGGACAGACGGACATGGCTAGATCGACTCGGCTGATCATGCTGATCAAGAATATATATACGTTATAGGGTCGGAGATGTCTCCTTCAATGCGTTGCAAACTTCTGACTAAAATTATAATACCCTGCCAGGGTATAACAATCCATTAGGCATTCATTTAATAGCACCCATACTAAACCAATAAACACATCAATATCAAAGTAATAAATAAATAAATTATTAAATATATATACCTACTTAAGAATAAATATATAACAAGGGTAGAAACATAAGGATTAATGGAGATATAAATAATATATAGGCTGAGTTTCATTAAGATTCGCTTGCATTTAGTTTTTTTCCATATTTAGCTAATTGCGAAGACAAAAAATAAAAGAACGTTATTAGCTTTCCAAATTTCAAAATTCCCACCCACAAGAGAGGATCATATTCTCTTAGTCTCTCTTTTGCACTTGGGTTCCACTTTCCAAGGCAAGAGCAAGCACAGCCAGCGCTTTCCATTTCAAGAGCGAGAGAACAAAATGGCGCGAAAACAGCGAACGACGAGGATAACAGAAACAAGAAAAATGTTTTGGTTCACTCACCCGTACAATTTGTTGTTGCAGCAACGGCGAATTAGAATAAGTTGCAGAAACTCACACAAAACAAACCAAAACTAAATAAATAACCTTTACATTTTACGCGCTTCTTCCATGTTCGTACTTTTTTCCACTTTTCACTTGGACATACGCAAGAAAACAACAACATTCACTTGCAAATTTAAAACGCAGTGATCGCGGCCCGGTTTTCGGTTTTGGGGCTGCTCCAGGCATCGCCCCACTTCACCCCCATTTCACATACACTTTTCAGTCTACGGACTCGCTGATTTTCAGATTTTTCCACGCTTTTCCTTATTTTTCACCGCCGCGATCTCCTTTTCCTTTTTTTTTGCTCGGCGGCGCATGCCAAAATGATGACACCCACGAAGCGTACATCGGTATGCGGCTCTCTCGCTCCTGGAATTCACATTCCAAATAACGGCACTTTCTCTTCAAGACGAGAGTAAGATAGTTTTGCTTATGGAAGAGAGAACAGAATTTGCAAGGGCCACCAGAGAGAGAGACAGAGATAAGGAGTGTCTCTTACTTTAACGGAAGGCGGTGAAGTTTATGATTGTTTAAGAGAGGGACGGGGGAGACGAGAGAGAGAATTCGGCGGTGTTGTTAAATATCAGCTGGCCAATTCCAATAAGCTTCCAATTTTTAGCAGGAGGGGAAATATGATCCAATTAAATTAAATTAATAGTAAATAAGTTTAAGAGAAATTAACTACTATTTGAAATCAAACCCAGGATTTTTATTCCCTTGCAGGGTATGATCATTTTTTGTATTCGCCTCTATCAAATCAATGAGGACTGTATTCGCACTTTCAACTCCTGGATTTCAACTCCTGGATTCGACTATTCCACGATTATTGTTCTTGGCGGGATCTATAGTATGAAATTTTATTAAAATTGTTAATCTTTTCGCAACGCGTTATGGAAATACTAAAACGCGCGCCCTCAAATAATCTCCTAACGCATGCACCGTTCTAGTATTTTTTGAACCTGAACTAGATACACGACACATCGTATTTTGTCAGATATTTAAAAAAATATCGTATCAATAATATATTATATATAATATATATTTTTTAGATAATATAATTTTGAGAAAATGTCAAGCAAACCAAATAAATTGGTTCAAAACGTAGGAAATAACAACAGGATTTTAAATATCACTTCTAAATATCGATATATTTGATATTTTTTTGTTAAATAAAAGTTTGAAAACTTAGTATTACAAATACATAATACTTATATATATTATGTAATGTAAATATTTATAAGAATAGGAAGATATGATTATTTTATATATACAGACTTTAAGGTATATAAAAAAGTATCAAGCAAAAATATCGCAATAACGATATTTGGGCAAACAAAAAAACACGATATAAAAATACTTTCTTAGCAAAAATATCGATATTTTGATACTTTGTCAACAACTCTAGTATTTTGCCGGTTTATCTGATTTTTGCAAATTAAAAGAGACTTCCAGCAATGTCTCTGTTTCCCGCCTATGGCGGTGGAAAGCCACCTGCCGCCGCGACTGGAAGAGAAGCAACAGAAGAAGCTGGAACATCGAGCGCCGCCTGGAAGACCAATAAGAGTTTTGAAAAGGAAATTGCAAACCTCGGTGTAGAAGTCACAGAACAAGCCGACGAGTCCTCCTCCTTGTCCTTCTCGTCTTCGGACGAAGAGGAGACTCCTCCGAAACCAAAGGAGACTCTACCCCAGCAACGTCTGGAATTCGATGCCAAGAGCGATGGCTTCTACGTGGACAAGAAGAGCAACAATAGCCTGCGTATGGTGAGCACCTTGACCAAGCCCACCCGACCGCTCTACAAGCGCCGGCTGCGCCTCCTCTTCGACGCCGGCCAGGCACCGATCTGGCGTCGCTCCAAGCTGCAGCGCTACACAAAGCAGCGGTTGGGGCCGTCCTCATCGCAGGCGGAGAGCAGGCACACGCCGGAGGAGGTGGCCCAGCTGCAGGCCCAACTCATGGACAGCAAGGTGCTTGTCCAGCGAGAGCCGCAGCGCCTGGAGCACTGGCTGCAGCTGCATCGCCTGCTCGAGCTCAATCTGGACCGGGCCAATCGACTGGCGGTATCCGAGCATCAATTGCACACGCTGGAGACGGCCCTGGGCCACCATCCCTCCAACGAGCAGCTGCTGCGTCTGTACACGGAGACGGCCAGCGCCGCCTATCCGGCCAGCGAGGTGAGCTCCCCCCCCACTTAATCTGCCTTAATTTCTATCCCCCTCTAATCACTTTCCCGCCCGCCCCTCAGGTGGCAGTTCGCCTTGAGGCCATGCTGCAGCAAAGCCCCTTTGTGTTCACTCTGTGGAGCAGCCTGATTATGGCCACCCAGGGCACCATGGCCCGCTGCAATGTGCCGGATGTGCTGCGCATTTACGAAGACAGCATGCGGCGCATGCATCTGGGGCATACGGACACCAACAGCCGGCTGCTGGACACCGTGGACACGGACAAGATAATGCTGGATCTGTTCCACAACTGTGTGCTCTTCCTGCGTCAATCGGCGAATAACAATCATGTCTTTGCACTGCTACGCCTGGCCTTGGAGCTGAACTTTCCGGGCCTGGCGGTGGACTGCTTGGAGGCGCGGGCCATCGATGAGAGTCCGCTGATCGAGTTCGAGGAGCTGGTGCTGCAGTCGGGCATGCCGCTGCCGGAGATATGGACGCGTGTGGAGCGACTGCGCCAGGCGTTCAACTATTTGCCATATCCGCAGCTGAAGCATTCGTCGGCGGATGCCGTGGAGGGGGGACTGGATCCGCAGCGTTGTATCTACAGCGACGATGTCTGCCACTACATATACCCGTTGAAGACACCGGGAAATCGGCTGCAGTTGCTGCTGTTGGTGGTGCAGCTCACCAAGATGCCGCTGGTCCGCAGCGACTGCCTGGCTGAGAGGCTGAGCACGCGCATCGACCAGCTGGGTGACTCGGAGGCCATTGAGATGCTCCTGGCTGGCCTGGCGGATCGCAGTTCGTATGCCCTGCGTCCTGCTGACCACGAAGACTTCACCGCCGCCATGCTGGATCTGGTCCGGGAGATGTGTGTCACGCCCAGCTTTATGCCGCACTGCCTGGGCAGTGACCTGTATGGGGCAACCATAGGAAACCTTCTGCTCAAGTGCAGCGAGGCCTTTCACGCTGAGGAGACGAAGCGCCGGCTCTTTGTGGTCCTGTGGCTGCGCTTCCAGCGACTGCTACTGGTGCTGAACAAGCTGACAGGCAAGCTAACCGACGACTATCTCAAGGAGAGCCGTGCCCGCATACGCAAGCTGATGCGCCTGGAGGAGAATCGCCACGTCTCGCGCTTCTACACCGAGCTGGCCATGTGCGAGTTTGAGGTTTTGGAGCGCGACGATGACCCTAGCCGGGCATTCAACATATTTCGAACCGTGATTGCCATGCAGGAGGCGGAGGATGCACCGCTCACCTCTCCGGATGTGATGCATGCCTATTTGATCTTTGCGGAAATGCTCATCTCGCGCAATCGTCACGACCAGGCACTGCAGCTGCTCCAAAGCATATGCCTGGGTCGGGCCACATCCGATACCTGGAATGAGGTGACCAGCTTGCAGCAGGTAAAGCTGGAGATACAAGACTTGGAAGAAATGCCAGCCGAGATGCCGCTGGAGGAGTATTTTCTGTCCAACAAGCTGCTCATCCTCCTGCGAGCCCGCTGCCTGGCCTGGTACCTAGAGAGTCGCAGCGTGGAGGCGGATGTACTGCTCGCCCAGTTGATGAAGAATCAGCTTAGCTTGGCAGCTTCAAGGACCAGCGAACGCAGGCGGTTCCTAAGGGAGCAGGTCCTGGAACTGCAGCTTGTGCTGGGCCAGCTGCCTGGGCTGGAGAAGCCTGTGGGGGAGCCAGACCGTTTTAACTTTGTTTCCCCGATGGGCAACAAGCATCTTGTGGAGCTGGTGGAGCTGGCACTCCATGAATTCCCACGCAACCTGGTCTTCCTGCAGCGCTGGGCCACCTTTAGTACGCTGCAGTGGCACAAGCTGCGCGCTCGCTTCATACGCACCCAGGCCGGCATTCTGTCGCTTCTCCATTTGATCATTGCCGCCCGCTGTCGCTTTGCCAGGATCCTGGAGCAGACGCCCTACCATGACCAGCAGCAGCAGTTGCACAGCCATGTGGAGGCCGCCGTGCGCAATCGTTTGCTCAGCATGTTCGAGACCTTTCTGCCGCGCAACACCAATCGCTCGGAGATCGAAGCAAATCAGTATCAAATCCTACGGCGCAACTCGCTCTACTGGCGCTGCTACCTGCGGTGTCTCTCCGACACCAGCACCAGCTTTGCGCGGAGCAAGGAGTGCCTGGTGAGCGCTTTGGACGAGTGTCCCTGGGACAAGGCCTTGTACATGGACGGGGCCATCTATGTGCCGCAGGAACTCGACCATCTGCAGGACGTGATGACCGAGAAGCAGCTGCGCATCTACGCTTTGCCAGAGGAACTGAATATACTTCGCGGCTCCTAATCATCTTAGCTTTATGATTACAACGATTTGGGGTTCAACTGTAAGCTAAGGAGGGGTAAGTGTGAGTGTTTTCTTTTTATTTTGCAACCTTATAAATCCCCAATTGTTAATTGTAGCAAGTTTTTGTATTTGAGAGTTCAAATACATACTTACAAAAAAATATATATTTAGGTATTCTTTAATCCCAAAATATGTTTATAATTGAAAATATGATTTGCTTCCTGCCATCTTCACGCCTTAATCAAGATTGAAATGTCGCAAGTTTAATATATTTGCCAAAACATTCGATTATGCTAAACTATAAAAAATTTCCAGCACTTTATCTCTTGGCAGCGCCGCGGGGAATCACACCCAACGTCGCATATCGAATGTCTGAGATTAGTTCGTCTGCTCCTTCTTCTCCTCCTCCATCTCTTTTTTTGTGTTGTGTTTATTATTTTGATTGCCTTATCGCGAGATAACCAAAGGAAACCCCTAAACCTAAACAAGAAAAGAGCGCAGCGTGCCAGGTCACACCTGTGGCGGAAATTTTAGTGCCACGAAAAAATGTGTTATCCACTTATTAAGCTCAGACCTTTATTATGTCTATTTAAGCATAAAGTTTAGATAACAGCATCATTGCGCAAAAGGGGTTTGCTCTTTCATTGTTTTACCCTGGTAATCCAGATAATATTTTATTTTTACTAATCTTAAAAAAGAAAGAAATGCCTGGGTATAAAAATGCATAAAAAAAATAAAAATAACAATAATATAAAAACATACAGGATCTTAATGATTAATAAATAAACTTCGTTGTGATAATGTTAGCTTTTTTTCTAGTAATTTTGCATTTTGTATGCCGAACATTTTGATATGATGAAACTATGAAACATGAAAAATGGAGATAAGTCGATTTAAGTTGAATATAAATATTAACAGCAAAGTCTAAAAACAGAAATTAGAGCGTTGGTATTTTTTGGGGTTATGTTGGAGTATAATTGGTGTAATGTTGGTGAACTGAAACTAAAAAATATTGCGTATGCGCAATAATAATTATGATTAATAAATAAACTTTGTCGTGCTAATGTTAACTTTCTTTCTAGGTATTTTAAGTTGAATGTAAATATTAAGAACAAAGTCTAAAATCAAAAATTAGAGCGTTGGTGTGTGTTGGAGTAAAGTTGGTGTAGTGTTGGTGAACTGAAACAATAAAATATCGCGTATACGCCCCGTTGGCCACCTGTTTGGGCCGAACGATTCGATTTCTAGGCCCAAGGGATGCCCCAGATAGTGTTGTGACCGCAGTTGTGGCCAAGTTATCGCTCAACTCGAATGTTGCGTATGCGCCCTGTGGGCCCCACCATTTACGATTCCTGTGCCCTACTGTTGCTTTTCGGCAGCGAAATGAGCAACGAAAATGGTGGTCGCAGGCAAAAGCTCCTCTCGAGTGGCGAAAAGCTGTCTGAGTGCGTCGTCCTGGCTGCTGTTGGCCGTCCTGGCACCGAGCACTGAGCACGGCTGCCACTGACGACTGACTGGGCTTTGGACCGGGCCCCATTCGCGCCAGTTGCCATCGCAGTCGGTCGGCATCTGTCCAAGTCCCACGACGCGTCGTCGCTCCACCATCGGCCGTTGCTGCAGTGGCTGTGTGTGGAATTGGAAGTGGTAGCGGTTGGTTGGCCAGTTGGCCAAGAGGCGCCTCCGCCCAGACTCGTGTCCTAGTTTTCACGTTGCAGTTCCTAATCTACCAAGTTCCTAGGTTAGTTTCGAGCCTAAGAACTAAAATCTTTGTACAAATCTCTGACTTAGTTTCGAGTGTTTTTTGTTTCTTTTTTTTTTGTTGTCTAAGAGTTGTGTGTGCTCGAGTGTGTGTTTGTGTGTTGTGTTGCGTTGCGTTATAGAGAAGAGGAAGAAGCCGTGGAGTCGACCGAGGCAGCGACGCAGACGGAGGCAGAGGCAGCATTGTGTAAGACGCCAGCGTCAAGTTCATAGACTAAGTAGCGACACACTGTCGCGCCTCCGCTCCAAGAAAAAGCTTCCGAAAATAGAGAGAGAGCGGAGAGAGATAGTCAGTGAGCGCCAAGTGACTGGCTCTCAGCGTTAGTGCACTGCAAGAAAACGGGAGGAAGTCTAGCAATAGCTCTTGCAAGTTTGAGTGCTGTTTGTAATGTACATATGTTCAAATTTATTATTTAACATTTATTTTCTAAAAGGTAAAATAGGTATATATCTTATTTTATTTATTCATTTTATTTTATTTTGTCATTTCTTGTTAATATTAAATTAAATTCTGGTTTCACTACTTTTGATGCTTCTCTAAATTGTATTCTTTGCAAAACTATTGAACTAAATATGGAACCTGTTAAACTCATAAGGAGTAGTACCTACTATTAAAAAAAAATAATCTTACGGAAATGAGTTTCCTTTTATGCTCCATATTTTTCTCAATTTAAATAAACCAACATGGGTAAAAATTCTTAATAAATTGCCTTTATAATTATAATTCTAATAATAATTTTACTTGTAACAAAGCTATAATAAATAATAGCTATACAAAATTACTTAAAGTAGTTAATAGAAAACTTTAAACCTATTTCAAGCCAAGGTATTTTAGCCTACTTTTGTGCACGTTTTCTAGTGAAAATCCCACAAATTCCCCATCAAAAATATGCATTAACGTATCCAGAATTTAGAGCTTTGGCTCAACTCGAAAAATAATTCCAATTTACAATACATTTTTCAATATTTTTGCACGGTGTAGCTGGCTGCTGGCAAGTGGTGAGCGCGAACTCGCCGCGCCGAGGGTTTCCCGGCCGGAAACCTTAGTCAAGGTCTCCGCCAGCTTTCCAACGCAGGTTGTTGCCTGTCGCTCTATCTCCGTGCGGCGGAGTCCGCTCCGAGCTCCCAGCAAGCTCTCCCGCTCGGCCAAGCTTTTGCGCCATTCGCTGCTCGGGAGCGCCGCTCTCCACTCTCCGCTCTCCGGCGGTCGGTCGGTCTGGCTGATTAGTTTAGTTTGTGATTTCAATATATGTAATTAATTTTTGTTTCTGTAGCGGTTCGGACGGACGCGTCGCGACGTTTGCTTGGTTCCGTCCGCTTGGATCGCTCGCTGCTGGCATTGCCGTCGCAACTTCGCTGCGTTTCGCTTTATATTTATTTATTATTATCATTATTATTATTATAATATATATATATTTTTTTTTTGTATTTTATTTGTGTGAGTGAGAGATCAGAGGCGGGAGCAGTAACTGCTGCTGGCCTGCCTTATTCGCTGTCGTCGTTGCCGTCGCCGCCGCTGCTAAAATGCAAAGAACACGCTCGAGAAACGTAAATGGCGCCGCGCTAACCAATGAAATTGGAATATCAAACAGTGCCCCCCAAACCCCATAAAAAGCATCGAGTGAAGGAGCGAAAAGCGAAATAGGAAACAAGCAACAAACAAATTCGAGTTGCTTCAATAATACAGCGGTTTTCTTTCATTTTTTTCCCCCGTGTGTGCTAGTGTTTGTGTAAACGTGAAATAACAACAACCACAATAACAACAACAAGCGGTGAAGAAGAAATATATTACAAAAGAAGGTAGATTGCGGTGACCTTAATGGCTTGAAAATATTTGCCACAAAGTCTAAAATCGAATATCGGTGCGTTGGTGTAGTGTTGGAGTTATTTTTAGAGTTGTGTTGGAGTAGTCTTGGTGAATTGACCATCAGCTGCGCGCGCGCGCACTTCTATATGTATCTCTGGATTTGTATATCTCTTTGATTCCCTCCCGATTACTTCGTGCAGCGAGATCGAAACATGAGAACTGCCGCCGTCGCTGCCGCTTTTTCTGTTGGCTTAGGAAAAATATTCGATTCACTAAATTCCCACTGCGACCGCTTGACATCCCCCCAAAATCTGCTTAGCCAACATTAACGCTCGCACAGCAACACTATATACTCACATACAGCACACACACACAAACACCATAAACATCACACACAGTGTCACACCGACACAATCAATGAGGCAAGACAAAAAAAATTAACATATTAATGAATTTCCAGTTTCTTTTTTCGGTTTAGTTAATTTTTTATTTTGTGTTTTGTATCAGAAAACGAATGAAACAACAACAAAATACAAGCCAGAACGTGAGCGTTGAATCTATCGACTGTGGAATACCTAATGAAAAAAATAGGGAAATAGAGATCATATAGAAATAATTTTCTTAATTAGAATTCGCCCATAACTTATCCGCTTCAAGGCCATCTTTTCGATTCTTGATGGATTTTAGAAACTGAATTCCGATGGATTGAATAATTTTACTATGTAACGCCAATCCCAGCTCGAGACTACTCTAATGTTACACAAAAACGACACCAACGCAACTCCAAAAATTATTCCAACGCAACTCCCATGCTACTCCAACGCTACTCCAACTCATAATGTCTCTTCCTTATTTAATATTTATAAAGCTATGAATTTTGAACTTTATCGAATGTGGGTGATGAATCTTTGAAGAAATCTTGGGAGTTTTAACTTGGGCGGTAACTTAAATACTGCCCTCAGGGGTTGTATATTTAGACTTCAGATTAGGGTTAAATAAGGTTTTTGATAAGGCAAAATAATTGTTTTTGCAAGAAAACAATAATAATAATCAATAGGTTGGAGTTAAGCTTAACTCTAAAATACGCTCTTCTGTTAAACAAATTGTTTTCCCTGTACTTTCTGTGCACCTTTCCGTGTCTATAACACATTGTATTTAATTTCCGAAAAATGCGGCTTAAATGGCCTGAGATTCTGACCTCCATCTGAGATCAGGTGCAAATCTTATGGACTGCACTTTATGGTCCGGCGCACCCTTGAACCCGGTCGGGTACACAGACCACGGCACAGCATCTTGCCATAAAGAGGAGCTGAATTGGGCTTTGGATGGTCATGATAATAATAATAAAAGTAAATATAAATAGCCAGCATAACAGCACACACGTTTTTTTGGCAACAAACTTTCAATGATTTACCTACCAGTTCCGAGTTCCGAATCAATAAAAAAGCGTATTTGGTTTTTTGTTTCTCTCGTTGCTTTTTCTTTCCAATTTTTCGGTTTTATTATGTTTTCGGTAGTGTTTTTTGTGCTTTGTTTTTGTTTTTTTTTTTTTAGTTGCTGTTGTTGTTATTTTATTTTTCGGCAGTGTTGCCTCTCAAGGTTTTCTTTGCTGTTGCCGATGATTTTTAGTTGTTTTCTGACTTGTTATTATTTTCGCTGCTTGTGTTGGGCTGTTACTTTGGCCATTTGTGTGCTGTTGTTGCTGTTTTTGTTTTGTTTTATGTTTGATAATTAATTTCGGCGTCACATGTCTCACACAAAAAGACAAAAAAAAGAGGAAAAGAAAAAATTGTTGCCAAAGCGGCGATGATGTTGATGTTGGCATTTCAATTGCGTCGCCGCAGAATGTTTCGAATGTTGTGTTAATTGTGTACGCACACTTGTGCGCGGTATTATATATATTATATAGTATAATAATTTAATAATCGCTTGCCCGAGTGTGTGAGTTTATTATTCCCTATTTTGTTTGTCTTTTTTTGTAATGAACAAAAGTACGAAAAATATGTACATATTTTCTGTCTGTCTTTTTTTGTTTAATGTTTCATATTTTTATTTGGGCCGCTTATATATATATATTATATTCGAAAATGTGTGTGTGTGTGTGTTTGTGTATATATATTTTATAATTTGTTGTTCTTGTCGCCTTCACATGAAATTTTTGCTGACGTCGCGTCTGAGAGCGTTTTCGTCCGACGCTTCGGGCGAGCGAGCGGCAGACAGCGAAAGAGAGCCGAAAGCTCTTGTCGCGGAGAGGGGGCTCTGGCGGCAGCTGGGAGGGGGCCCCAAAAGCTGCGGGAAAAAGGAAAGCCGAACTTGTACCGAAAGCGGCACATTGATAAGCCGCCAGCCTAGACAACAATAAACGAAATAAAACGGACTGGAAATCGCTGACTGAACTGAAAAGCTGAAAACTGATGCCAAGAAAATGTACATAGATGACTGTCTGTGTGTGCATATATTTAAATCTGCACATTTTGTCTTCTCTGATTTTTTATGTTTGATTTTCTAACAATTATCGACAAGTTGTGGGGAAAAGTCACCGTTAGAAAAGCGAAAAAGATGCTTGACTTCAAATAGAGAGTAAATTCGCTAAATACACTTAAAAAGAACATTTCAGGCTTTATTTGATTACATTTATAATTATAAAAGACCAGCGAACAGCAGAAATTTATATTATTATTAACCTATTTTAAGAGCTCTTGATATTTAATTCCCCTTTTATATAAAAACATTTCCTATTCTTATAAATGTTTTAAATAAATTCCAAACAAACTCCAAATATTTTAAAAATAATTAAAAACCACAACTAAACCCCATCTTTATGGACCTGGTTCCTAAAAATGTCTTTCTTTCTCGCACTCTCTAATCTCCACTCCTTCGCTCATCTCTCTTATCGGAAAAGCAATTAAAAATTTGCAAAATATAACCAAAAATAAATGCCATAAAAGTGTAATATCGTTAACTACATCGAAGAGAGAGCGCGTTGTTGGAATTCAAGCAAAAATAATTGCTGTAAACAGGAAACCGCTTAGTGAACTGCTTCGCTGGCGGCATGCAAAGTGATCGGGCCATAAATTAAGGGCAATCAAATCGATCCAACGATCCGCCAAAAAAAAATGTGGACTGCCAAAACACAAGTTTATCGATAAATCGAATCTTAATTGGAGGCGAATTTAGCATGCCTGATTGGAGATCGCATGGCCAGGGGTATGGCGAGATAGCTTGACGCCATCTTAGGCTGCTATGCTAATTAAATCAATTCCGTTTAGATCAGCGACACTCAGCGGGCTCTGCGGCTCACTGGGCGTATGCGCAATCTTTGTTGTGGCTACGCACCACGCATACGCCCTGTTGTCCCCAAAAAAGAAACACAAACACTGGGCCTAGGGCACTTTTTCAAATTGGAACATGCTAGAATTTAGTATTTATATTGTTTATTGCTTATTTTAACAACTTTTTTTTGGTTCAAAGCTTGTTTTCTCTTTTATTTTTTTCACTGCCCAACCTAAGAAGATTTTTTCTATGGTTTTGCTTACAACATTTAAATTCTTTAGTCATTGTTTAGCTTTTATTATTTTTTAAATATATAAAAAGCAGTGTATAGCTTTATTCGGAATTAATTTTTAACTAATATATAATTAATTAGTCTTTCAAGTTAAGAGCCAATTCCGTAATTAGTCAAATTATGTTGTTTTTTAACTCCCTTTACTTTATTCTCCAACTTGAATGTAATATACTTAATGTTTTTATTTCAGTTTTGCACTCTGTGTTCCATATATTATATGATTATTATACGTATTACCTATGTTATGGAATGTTATGCAAAGTGCACTCGGAAATCTTTGTAGAACGTGCTCCATCGACCACGTTCTTCCCACCCCTTCTCGTCTCCGCTTAAACGCTCTCTACTCGCTTCCCCCGATTCTTCTTCACTACTCTCTTGCTCTGTCCCTCTCTCTCTCTCTCTTCCTCTCTCTCACTGGCTCAGCTATTTTTGGTTTTTGCGACAACTTTTTTGCCAGCCACCACCTGATGTCGCTGTCGACGTCTCTGCCTCCGTCGCCGTCGCTGTCCGCGTCGCAGCTGGCAGTCGGCATTAGGCCAGGTCGAGGCGGCAGAGCGAGCAGCTGAGGCAGCGACGACGACCGAGACAGACTCGGCTCGGGGACAGCAGATGCAGCGAGAAGCGGAGAGAAGAAAGGAAGAGCAGTCAGGCGATTGTATGTGTGTGCCTGTGATTTTTGCTGTTTGTTTGTTGGTGTTTGATAAAGGCGCGAAATTTTCTTGTCAGGGAAACAAATATTTTTAAATATAAAAGACCAGCACATAACGGTTTTTAGCAAGAGAAACCCTAAAATAACAATTAAATATAATGAAGTTTTCTTAAAAGTTCTTCTAATCACTAAATCTAAATATAATTATTAGTAATATAATAACAAATCTATTACAAATAAGTATAATTCAATGAATTTAAAATCTTGAGTGAAGTAGAATAAAATTTAACACGTGAAGTAATACTTGACAATTTTTAAAAAGGTATATTTTAAAGCATTAACTTGGGTAAATTGTATACCTTCCTTCAGCTACTAAATCGGGTTTTCCACATGTTTGCCGGTGAGGCTTAAACCTTTTTTCTTTTAATTTTGTGTAACTGCATACTCTAGAACAGGTGTCAGGTTCAATTCAATGAATGTGAACAAGTAGAAACATTTAAAGACTTGAATGTATATATACATTTTAATGATATGAAGAGAGCAGCCGAGGGTTCAGATTACGAATGGAATATGATTACAACGGCAATGGAACACCGAAATGCCAGCTTAAATCATTGAGAACCACAAAACGTTTCATTTACAATTTTCCAGCCTCTTGCCATATATTTCTATTTTCTTATTTTTGGGCGGCGAAATGATATTTTTTAATGATCTATTAGCTGGCATTCCTAGGCTTTTTTTGTTACTCTATTTATAAATGATCGCTGTACATCGGTGCCGTATACGTAATATTGCGTATACGCCCCGCAGTTCAAACCTAATCTAACCTGAGGCGGTAGAGAGAGCGCGCGCTGCGTTCGATGTAACTTTAACTATTGCAAATGTAAACAAACCGCAAGCTCCAGAAGGGCGCGGAAAGGGGGCCTGGGGGTGGTAAACGTCAAACGTCAAAGCAAATTATATAATTTATTTATTTTGTTACCGCGCGGCGCGACGCGGCACTCTCGCGTTCTCTCACTCTCTGTCTCCCTGTCTCTCTCTCTCTCGCCTCCCCTAGGGTTCGTTGTCGTTGGTGTCTGGCAAATAGCTTTTTGCCTCTTTGCTCGCCAATTTTTGTGCTGTTCTCATTTCTCTTCCCCCCTCCGAGCACTTGAATTTATTTTTGTTTCTTTTTTTCGGGTCTTGCCTTCTTTTCTTTTTTTGCTTTTTCTACGTCGTCGCGTCTGAAATGCAAATAAAACGAGTGCAAAAAAAAAATAAAAAAAAAATAAATAATAATAAAAATAAAAAAAAGAGCGGAGAAAAGGTTCTTTATATTACATTTTAATTTTTTTGTTACTGCCGCCGTGTGTGTGTCGTTTTTGCAATTACGACCTGCTGCCGGGTGATTGACCCACAAGCCCCAGGCTCGCGATCCAGATCCACATCCATGGCCGCAGCCAAAACTAGCGGTGGGTGGCTGGGTGGTTTCGGGTGGTGCCCTGCGCCTGTCTGTGTGTCAACCGCAACGCAAACAAAAGGCCTTCGAAAAATGTTGGCAGATTTTCGCAGTGCGTGCCAAGTCCCCGAAAAGCAAGACAAACAAAAGGGCCAGCAAAGCACAGAGGAGATTCAATGAAAAGGGAAATAAGGAGCAGAGATATAAACGTTGTATAATAATATAAACTTTTAAATAATATAAAATATACGCTATTAAGTATTTAAAAAAAAATAAAAAAAAAACTATAACTCACTTCATAAGTATAAAAAGAAATTATACTTTAACTTTAGACAAACAAAATAAATCTAAATTTATATTAAAAAAGCAAAAAATATTTGTTCATTAAATTATAGATCAAGTGCGAAAACAGGTTAACCCACTTGAAGGTCAACAACAATGATAATATTTATGTTACTTCACAACAAATAAAAATGTGTGTTTTATTGACACTGATTGTTGGCAAATTATTTATATTACATTTTAAAAAATATAAGAGACTTCTGAGCGAGTACTCACTGTAGTCCCAGGACCTCCTGGCCTGGAGAGTGCGTGTGCACACTCCCTCCTACGCATTATTGTCCTTGCTTCATGGGAAATTTCGATACAATTACCAGAGTGTCTGTGTCTTCACCGAGCAGGGAAAAGCGGGGTTCACAGTCGCCAAGAAGTTTATCTTCTTATATGTATATATTTGATTTAGACTGCCAAGCAACACTTGAGTTTAATGCGCACAAATAAATATATATATAGTATATGTTATATATTTTGTATACACCCTCTTGGGGCAGGGGAAATGCTAGGTGAAAGGCGGGGAAAACTAGCTGAAATGTGGCGCGAAGTATCATAACGAAGTTTTTGAACATTTAATAACCCATAGATATTATCGAAAAAAGTATTCCAGAATTATTTAATAGCTTTTTTTCGGATTCATATATAAATAAAAACCTTAAAGATCTATTTATATATCGACTTTCGTGCCATATCGATATTTTATGCCCAAAAAATATCGGGAATCCGATCTAAAAGCCAAAGTATAGAAAATATATTTTCCAATGTTTAGTTTCAATCGTTAAAAAAACCCTTAAAATCCATTACAAACTCGAACAAATTAACAAAAAAAAAAAAAACGATTAAAACATGGTCGGCATTGGAGACTTGAACTCGGGTTCAATAATTCCCTTAATTTGCAACCCACCGAAACCCCGAACCGGGCCCCGAATTCCACCCCGATAAGTGCTAAATTTTGGGTCGGCTTTAACCGGTTTATATCTATACTACATATATACTTTATTGTGTATATTTTTCCACAAAGCCAACGAGATAACAAAAAGTTTGAAACAAAAAGAATTTAAGAAGCATTTAGCAGCTGCAGAGAGAGCAACAAAGGCAACAGGTGACGGCACAGATCCGATCGACGACTGGCTAGCGGCGTTGTGGGAAATAAAAATTCAAATATATAAATTAAAGTATTCATTTAATTAGCAAGGAAAAAACAAACCGCAAGCAGCAACAACAACAACAACATTACATTCAGAATCGAGTCATAAAAACAAGACGAATCAAAGTACAAAAATAAAAGCAGACTTCGCCGAAGTTCTAAATACGCTCTACCCGACATATTTAAAAATATTGTTATACTATGTTTTTAAGGTTTAAAATATGCAATTTCTATGCGAACTTGCGAAAGTATATTATTTTTATTTATTAAATGATATAAAGCAATGCTTAGAGGGTCTAAAAAGGCTTTAGATTCTTGCATTTTAATGAAGGCAGCCACAAAATAGAATTCAAAACTGATAGTTTATACATAAAAAGTGTCAGACAAAAAAAAAACCCAACCGACAACCAAATAAAACCTTGAAAAGTGTAATTTAAAAGTAATTAAGAATTCTATTTGGAAAATGTTTAACATTCGGGTGAATTAACAACAACAGAAATGAAACCTTTACAAACAGCGCTTAAGTTTTTTTTAGTGGACGTGTGTGAATGGGCTAGAATAATAATAATAAAAAACAGAAACAAACCAAATATGATGTTTCTTCATAGCTCTGCTGCTCTTTCTTATGCGTCTTCTTGTTCTTCTCTTCTCTTCTCTATTCTTTAGCAACAAACAAAAAGAAAAACACTGAAGAACACTTGCTGGAAGCTGAATAAAAACTGGAACAACAATAACAACAAAAACCAAACAAACAGAAATGAAACATGAAAGAACAACAAAATACCTCCAGCTGTACAAATATTGATTGATATTGAGAAACAAATATAAAGCATATATATACCAAAATATAATTAAAGGTGAAACAAAAAAAAAAAAGATGAATGCGAAAATGTTACAATATAATCAATTATCCGCCTTCCCCGTCCAACAGTAAACAAAGAAAACTAAAGCGTGAAAACCCTTGGAAAGATGCTTGATAAAATACTACCGCCGCTTTGCAGGGAAACTGCGTCTATTAAAATACCAGAAAAATACCAAGTGAACTAAATTAAGGAAAATACCGTAATAGAATTGAAAATCCTTTTTTTTTTTTTTTTGTTTATTATTTGTTTTCCTGAAAACACTCAAATGCAAAAGCAAAGTACAAAAAACCACAAAGAAGAAAATTAACGATAACAAAGTGAAATGCAAACTGCATAAGCTAATATCAACAAAAAAAACAACAACCGCGCAGCACAACAAAGTAATACAAAATATATAATTTCCCCAATCCAACAAAAACAACCGCATCCTCCGCCCCCCAGCAGCAGCAGACAGAGAGAGCGAGACGCACAGAGGGAGAGAGCGCAGGCAAACCAAACAAACGGCTCCGAGGCGGTGCGAGTGAGAGCGAGGGCGTGGGAGAGACACAGACACAGAGCCAAGGGCAAGCTTGCGGAGAAAGAGTGCGAGTGCCAGTGGGAGTGCGAGAGGCGACCGGGCAGCTAAGAGAGAGTGCGAGCGAAAAGCTTCATGCAGAAAAACAAGAAACAGCGCAAAACATGTAAGTGAAATTGATTTTTTCCTTTGCCTTTTGCACCCTCCTTTTTATTTGATTGTTATTATTGCTGTTATTGTTATGGCCAACATTAGACGTAAATATTTTATGATTGATTTATGCGGGCCCAGGGAAAGCTAACGGTATTGCAACGGGAGGTGGCAACCCAGGCGCAAATGTGATAATCTCGTGTTCATGCTGAACGATAAGTAAATGCTCAAGGGAATTAATTAAACAAATATGCTAGATAATGTTAAGAAACTCTACAATGATCTTCTTGTGCTTATGATATAAAAAAGGTAGTTAACAGTAAAGTAAAGTTGATAGAGTTGACAGCCCTTTAATCACAACAAATAATTCTTTTTATAAAGATTCAAATTTTAACAAATTCATAAAAATTAAATGATAAACCTTTTTAAAATGAGGTTTCAAAATAATTTGAATTCCTTTAAAAATAAACTTTACAAATGAGGTTTTTCAATTTTTAAAAAGTATTTAAACTTTTCGTAATACATTTATATTTATAAAAATTGTAGAAATCGAATAAACGAGTTGAAAACAGTCATCAAATCTCGAGAAATTTCACAAGAATATTTCAGAACCCTTTGGCTAAAAATAAACCAATCTAATCTAATCAAATCTAGGTAATCTCCTGGCAGATTACCACCCAAAGTTGTAAACTTTGCCAGCTCAGAAAGCAATGCAATCGCGCGTGCATTATCATCGCTCTTCAATCGGGTGAAGAATAGTTTGCTATCGTTTTTGTTAACCCTTAAAAAAGTGAGTCACGAAGTCACGATGCAACATTGTTGGTTTACAAATAGATTAGTTTGGGAGTTCTATTGAGGGCCTTCGATAACCATTGATATATGGCTATGGGAAAAGTAGTACTAGTTATTTTAGGACTAATCGGGGAGAAGGTTATGAAATAGAGGTACAGCTAAAGAAAAAATGTGTTTTAAATAAAACTTTGTATATAATAATAGCAATTGTTAATATATATATTAAATTAATATTCACTTATAAGGTTTTTTGATTGTAACTTGGCCTAAACTTAACGGATTTCAGTCTGGTTTGGTTTTTTCTCCTTGGCAGAACTTTTCTGCATTCAAAACTCGATTTCTAATTTTTGGCTAATTTTTGACGATTTTCATTTTGTTGAAAAAAATGGGTACATTCTCTATTATTAGACTCTATGCTAATCGATAGTTTATTTCTTTTAGGTCATAATAATAATATTATTGTTATTAATTGTTATTATTATTATTATTATTATTATTATTATTATTATTAAGCCTGCGACCACTAGGGTCATAGGCCATAGTTATCGATCAATTCATCACTGAATTTAAATGTCGACAATGAGCATAGCTTTACTCCTTCACATTATTCTTTTAATATCAGCTTCGACATTTTCTAAATTGTTAAATTGATCTCTTTTTTCGGTGTAGCTTTGGAAACTAGTTTCCAAGCAAACGGGAACCATATATCCATTTTAAACAGCCAGAGATCAGCCCAGAAATTGACCCTAGCCATTGAATATGTACATTTCAAATAATCCCCCCTCCTGCGGCTAGGTCAGGTAATGGTAATTGGCGGTGGGGCTGAGGGAATGCCAAGGCACTGGCTGGTATCACACATTCCCAGCTAGGGAATGGGAATTAACTGCCAGAGCTTGACCCCAACAAGCTCCCGGTGTCGTCTAATCAGCTCAGCGATATCTACTGTGTTTGCTGTGTTTGTTGGCTACAAAGCAATCGAGAAGAGCAAACAAGCGCCGGTTTTGGGACCGGCGGCTTATCAAAAGCAATATTCATGTTGAATATTCTGTATGAAGATTATAATTGCCCCGAACACACACACACTTGGGCCATATAACTATGGACCCAGACGTGCGTACTCGCACACGATTATATCTAAAATTTATATAGGGGAGTGAGAAAAAGACTGTCGTTTTTAGGGCACAAGTCTTGGGTCTTGGCAACTTTGGCAACTTTATCGATTTGTGGCCCGAGTTTCTAGTTAGAGCATTCAGTTAGCTTTGGCCTCAAAGGTGTGTCGTGTGCCACTTTATGGCCAAAAGCCGAAATATTCAGAACGGAGATAAGCAGGAATGATTTTTCAGAAAAACCAGAGATAAGCTTTGTGCATGGCTAAAGGATTTTGGGTAACAAAGAAACAATATTTAGGGATGTACGTAGAGATGTGAAAGCAAATATTAAGCAGTTGGGTTAGGGTGTTAGCCCGTCACCCTACATTTCCCGCGTTTCCACCGCGTTGCGTATACGCCCCATTGCACCGACACTCAGCCATGCAGCGACGACGTCAACAACGCCGTCTGTCTGGCGATTTTGGCCCAAGCAATTGACTTGCTCCCTGCTTCTCCTCCTCGTCCTCCTGTGTCTGTGTGTGTTTACCTGGCACTCGAAAACAATTACAAAACAAAAGTTGGAAAGGCGGAAGAAAAACTGCAGCGGCAGCAATAGCAAAATAAACTAATAAAAAGCGAGGAAGAGCAAATATTACGCAGCAACGTCGATGATAACAACTAAAAACAAAGAAGGCAAAATAAATAAATAGCGCTTAAATTGCATATTACTTACTTGCCCGTCGAGTAGTGCCCCTTCCTTAATCAGATAATCAAATTATTATTATCTTGGGGGGTCATTTTTTGAGGTGAAATGCTGACTTTTTATCTATACAAATTGTTCATAGGCATCAAAAATAAAATATATAAGGGGAAGTGTATTTGTTATACAGGAACATGTCAAGATCATAGGTAATGTTGAATGTTTATTTTATATTTTTCCTTCTTGAATAAAACTTTCAAGCTAAAGAACAAATATTTTGTTATAGGAACGGATTTTTAAGGGTATAATTATAAAAAATAAAATATTATATTTAATTATTAATTAATTAATTAATTAATTTAATTATTAACACCCCTTTCCTTTTTTAAAGAAATTTTTACATTAAACACACATTTTTTTACAAAACACTTAGAATATTTCGCTGATATTTAAAATCATGATACAAATCGTGAAAAATACAACAGATTTTAATATGTTTTGAGCAGTAACCAAGAAAAATGTATTACATTCAAAGCTTGCCATTTTTAATATGTTAATTTTTATATATACAAATATATATAAATATATATTATATATATATTTATTTATAAGTATATTTTATATTTTTTATTTTTAGGTACATATTTTATATTTATAAATATATTTTACCTTTAAAATAGTCAAATGCAAGCAAATTTATTGTGCTGACAGTCAAGTGAAATACATTAATTTTTAATGAACAAAAATGATGCATATTTTGGGTTAATTTTCAATTGAAATTAAAAGCTCTTAATAAAAGTAAAAATATTTAATGACACTTTCAAAGGATTTGGGATTTTATTTAATTGGTTTTAAAAGAAAAGCAGAGAGAATAAATAGAAGCAGCAGAATAACAACTTGCAAGCTAAAGAACAAATATTTTGTTATAGGAGCGGTTTTTGAAGGGTAGAATTATACAAACAAAATTAATTGTATTTATTTATTAAATTTAAAATTAAACTGGATTAGGATTTGGGATAGTATTTAATTGTTTTTAAGAGAAACGCAGAGAGAATAAATAGAAGCAGCATCGATGGAGGAGTAGAGGAGGTTGATGATCGAGTTCGAGGGCAAAAAATACGAAATTTATGACCAGAAACTGCCCTCTTCTTCCCCCGCCACAGAGAGGCGGGAAATATGTATGACAAAGGAAAACGGAGAGGAGTAAATATAGTTCAAAGATCTGCCCTGAATAGACGGCTATATGTGCGGCAACTGATCCGTGTGTGTGTGTGTGTGTGTGTGTGTGTGTGTGTGTAGTGCGGGTATTATTTATAGGCGGCACTTGGACAAGATTCGCATATAAATAACGCACGGCGAGTTTCGTGGGTCTGTTCTTTGACTTTCGCGTCTGTCATTCAACCAAACCGAACCGATCCCCCGGCCACCGCCGCCGCCCATGACTCACTCATGAGCGTTTTACGAGTTTGATCGTAAAAAATAAAAAACAGCAAGTCCCAGGAACGCCGAGTTTAATTGCGCCTATGCCTATTTTTTATCGTTTACTATTTATTGCCTTTTTGTTTTCTAGCTATTCTTAGTTTTTGAAATTGAAACAAAACTGTTTGGTTTTGAACGAGGGAAAATAAATAAATAAAAACTATCAATGACATAAAAGTAGTAACTGCACAAATATTAATAAAAATTGTTTATTCTTTAAGGGAAATTTCAGGAAAAAATATAAAAAAAAAAAGTGCTGAAAAGGTTAAAGGGGTCTTCTCCAATTTTTTTTAAATTTTATTTTCAATATAGAGGATCTAAGGAATACGCCATATAAATTCGCATTCCTTCATGGGTAAACGAAGCCCAAAAGATAGCCGCTTCCATACTATTTTTGACCATTTTTCCTATCTTTAAACGTATTTTCCCGAAAATCGCATTTCTTAAACTTTCTGGTTTTTCTTCTACCAGTAATTTTCATCGAATCGAACCAATTTTTTTCCCAAATCTTTATCAAACAATTCTCTATAATTCTCCGAGTACGATTTAAAAAAAAATTTTTTTGTTTAATTTTTACACGCTCCAACAGGTGAAAAAACATGGTTGAAAATAAAACTTTTTATCAAAAAAATTATATTAAAAACAATTCTTAATTTAAAACAAATCATACTCGGAGAAGCATAGCCAACGTAAAACTGTAAATAAATAAAATTAATTTTTCTCATTTCGGGCAAGTTGAAGGGCTTTTATGATACCAGAAAAATGACCCCTACAATTTTGATGACTCCACTTTGACCCCATAGAAACAACAAATGATTTGCTATACACACTTAAAATTTTCCATAGTTTTAAGTTTAAAGATGTACAAAAGTAATACAAAAAAAATGATTTAATTATCTTATACAGTTTTCTCACAATTAATTTTTGAAAATAGGTAAAATTTTCGGCCCTTAAAAAAATTTCAGGAAAAAATAGAAGAAAGGTGCTGAAAAGTTTAAGCAATTTAATAACGCGACTTCCTATCACCTCTGTAATTTGCTCTTCCCAACGCTCTTACTATATCCAACTCTATACATTATCGTTGCAGCTAGAGAACATGGAGGGTGCGAGTCGCAGCAGGAACGCCGCAGCAGCCGCCTCCGCGGGCCACAGCCAGCCAGCAGGAGGACGCGGGCCCAGCCAGGACCGCGTTGAGCAGGAGCTCAAGCAAGACATTCCCTACTTTGACGAACCGCCGGCCATCAATGCCGGTGATCTGCTTGTGCTCGGCAAAAGCGAGTGCAGCCTGGACGATTTGGCCTGGGATTCCGCCGACATGGATGCGGATCAGGAGCAGGACCAGGACCAGGACCAGGACCAAGACCAAGACCAAGACCAAGACCAAGACCAAGATCAAGATCAAGAACAAGGGCAGGAGGATAACTATCCGGATGAGAACGAGAGCTCGGTGCTGGGCAGCGACTATGCGCCGAGTGGCAGCGGGAGTGGCGCCAATAGCTTCTATCAGTCGCCAACGCCCTCCGCCGCCTCGGGCTCTGGCTGCGATTTAATGCTCCGGCCGCCCTCCAGCTCCATGTATCATTTCAACTACCGATCGCCGGCGAGTCCCTTGGCCATGCCAGGCGGCGGTGGAGGAGGAGGAGTAGGAGGAGCTGCTGGATCCGCATCCGGACGCCTGCATCCGTATGCACATTCCGCGGCGCATGGCACGCCGCCTAGCTTCTATCCCAACATGTGGTATCCGAATGCGCCGTACGGTGCCTCTGGCTCTGGTGGAGCTGCGGGCAACGGCAGCAGTTCAGTGGCCGGCGGCAGCAGCAGGTACATGACCTATGTCGGACCGGGAGGACCTAGTCCCGGTCCCAGTCCCGGTTCAGGCTACCCCGGTCATCCTGCTCACCTGCATCATCCGGCGCATGCCCTGCACCATCCGTACCAGCAGCCACATCCCCACGGGCATCCGCATCCGCACCACCAGCATCCGCATCCGCATCACGCTCAGCATCCGCACCACCAGCATCCGCACGAGACGATGATGGAGATGTTTCAGCTCTCGAATAGGTGAGTTTTTCCTTGAAAATTGTGGTTATTTTTGAAGTGAGGAAAATTACAACTTTTTGTGGCGAGAAAAAATATGTAATCTTGCTCTTCAAACTAAAATATAATGCAATTAAATGAATTTATGCATAACAATTATAAATAATGGGAGTGTCGCTGATAGGAAATCTATGCTATTTCTGAGGCTCTAACAATTACTTTTGACAGTGTCCTAAAATTTTCAGCCAAAACGTTTTGCTAATATTTATTAATATAAATAATATTATTATTTATTTAAAAACAACACAGTAAATGTTAAATAATCAATGGTTAAGTAATGTTTAAAGGTGTCTTTATAAAGTTTAAATAAAGCCAGCTTTGCCTCAAAAGTGCCAACCGCATCGAGCTGGAAACTAAATATTTATAATTTCTAGCAGAACTTTAGTAATTTTTTTAAAATGAATAAAATAAATATTTATAATTTTTAGCAGAACTTTAGTAATTTTTGTTTAAATGAATAAATGAAATATTTATTATTTCTAGCAGAACTTTAGTATTTTTTTTTTAATAAATAAAAGAAATATTTATTATTTCTAGCAGAACTTAAGTAATTTTTTTTTAATAAATAAAAGAAATATTTATTATTTCTAGCAGAACTTTAGTAATTTTTGTTTGAATGAATAAAAGAAATATTTATAATTTCTAGCAGAACTTTAGTAATTTTTTTAAAATGAATAAAATAAATATTTATAATTTTTAGCAGAACTTTAGTAATTTTTGTTTAAATGAATAAATGAAATATTTATTATTTCTAGCAGAACTTTAGTATTTTTTTTTTAATAAATAAAAGAAATATTTATTATTTCTAGCAGAACTTAAGTAATTTTTTTTTAATAAATAAAAGAAATATTTATTATTTCTAGCAGAACTTTAGTAATTTTTGTTTGAATGAATAAAAGAAATATTTATAATTTCTAGCAGAACTTTAGTAATTTTTTTAAAATGAATAAAATAAATATTTATAATTTTTAGCAGAACTTTAGTAATTTTTGTTTAAATGAATAAATGAAATATTTATTATTTCTAGCAGAACTTTAGTATTTTTTTTTTAATAAATAAAAGAAATATTTATTATTTCTAGCAGAACTTAAGTAATTTTTTTTTAATAAATAAAAGAAATATTTATTATTTCTAGCAGAACTTTAGTAATTTTTGTTTGAATGAATAAAAGAAATATTTATAATTTCTAGCAGAACTTTAGTAATTTTTTTAAAATGAATAAAATAAATATTTATAATTTTTAGCAGAACTTTAGTAATTTTTGTTTAAATGAATAAATGAAATATTTATTATTTCTAGCAGAACTTTAGTATTTTTTTTTTAATAAATAAAAGAAATATTTATTATTTCTAGCAGAACTTAAGTAATTTTTTTTTAATAAATAAAAGAAATATTTATTATTTCTAGCAGAACTTTAGTAATTTTTGTTTGAATGAATAAAAGAAATATTTATAATTTCTAGCAGAACTTTAGTAATTTTTTTAAAATGAATAAAATAAATATTTATAATTTTTAGCAGAACTTTAGTAATTTTTGTTTAAATGAATAAATGAAATATTTATTATTTCTAGC